>VCRD01001482.1:16680-34371 GCA_006783055.1 Trinorchestia longiramus | reverse complement strand
AGCGTGCAAAATATTCGTTACGCAGAAAAAAGCATCTATCATAGCATCATTGCAATCGAGTAGTCTTTAAAGCTTCAATTTATCAAGAATGCTCCAGTTTTGGGTAAAGTTCTCAAGGTCCTAACTTATCAATGAGGCAACATGCACACAGCACCTCAAAAGCTGGTCATATTGTGGTAACGTTTGTGGAGAGTCAAGTTTTTACTTTAACAGAGGCACGCAATCATCTTTTTCGCGTTCGCGTGATGCCAAATTTCAGGCCCACGAATAGCAGTGGCCAATTGGAGGTCACCCCGTTAAAATATTTAAGAGCTACGTCACTCCGTAAAAAATCTCTACGATACAACAAAGTGTTGTTTGGAAACTTTTCTTGTAACACAATGTGGGAAATTCGACATAACGGTTAAATGCTCTATCTGGATCGTAATCTAGACCGTAAACTGCCCCACATCTAATCATGCCAGACACTCCTGTCTCTGCACCGTTAGATTTACAGTACTCCTTGTGAATAAGAGTAGAAATATCATTTTACTTAACTGAGAAATGAGAACCAATAAAAATTAGAAAAATTGTTCAACTAATTTATTTTTTAATTTTTCAATTTCTTTCAACTCGATAAGAGAGAAATCAACAACCTCAACAAGAACCATGGAACAGAAGACAGCATTAACAGCGTCCTTTCTATGCTCAAACCTACCAGAGGAAATAATTACATCAATTAGTTTTTCATCGACAACACCGAACATAGACGGAACATTGCACATACATTTTTTTTCAAAAGAAAACCCAAACATGCGAAACACGTCTTTTTCCAGTTACAATTTTGAAAAGACATTCGATAATTTATAAGGGGAGAAATAATAATATTGACTTCAATGCCGCCTGAGATTAGAGCAAAAAATAATTTTAAAAGATCACCAGACCGTCATCGCTTCAAAGGCATATGGCGAAGAACATATGCTTTTAATGTCTTTCGTAGGAGAAATTTTTGGGTAGGCAGTTTGTCTTTCAGGTAGTTCCATTGCGCCAAAGAACAATGGTCAAGTTCGACTTACTTTGTTATGAACAAGTTAAAAAGAACAAAAAATTTCAAAACTGGAAACCTCAACTAACATTAGAACGATGATTATACTTTATATTCACAAATGGTTTTATAGTAACAACACGAGTCTCCAAGAGCCTAAATATATGAAAAGTAAACAGGTACCGTATCGAAAACCTGGTGCAACCTACCCTTGTTCGCTCGCTGGAGACAAAAAGAACAAGAAGACAAGATGAAGCCCACCACATTACAAAACGTGCATCACTGATCTGCGGTGAGCGCTATTAGTTACATCAGAGGAAGCCTCAATGTTTGTTGAGGGGAGTAACATCTTTCAAAATACCGAGACGCCCAGGAATCTAACTCATTTCGAGGAGAGGTAAGTCCCTAGGATACGCAAAACGACAATCTGACTCAGCTAATCGTTCACGTGAAGGAAAGCTGGACTCGACAGAATCTGACAAACAATTCCAGGATCGCGGTAGGTCGCTACTGTTGGCCCTGAAAAACACGAAAGTTCGAAGGTATGATGTCTCCCACAAGGGGCGGCACTCGGGGTATGGCTCTATGACTACGACTACACTGAGACGAACATCTGCGTTTGGAGCTCATTAGAGAAACCGGCAGGAGTGGCAGAAACCACCGGTAGTTTTAGAAGTTAAGAGCTCCAAGTATTTATTTCACTACCCTTGTCCATGGAGTGCAGCGTGTACGTCACTCTTATTCAAAAATATTTAGCCCACTTAGTGCTTTCTTCGCATATCAATCGCTCGACTTTATCTGAGTTTTGTTATAAATACAGCGGCTATTTTTTCTTTGCAATCATGAATAATCTACAGCTGAACAATTAATAAGCGTAATACTCCAAAGACAGCAAAATGCAACATACATTTTTTCATTTGTGCAATGGTCAATCACGCCGCGTTGTTTAATTTCCCCTCACAAATTGACATCACTGCGAAATGAGAAATTAATGACAAGAAATCGTGGATTTCTGAGCAAAAGTAGAAATTTTTGCTCTCAAGATAGAAGAGCGACAAAAAAGTCTCATGGTGAAAAGAAACACTAAAGCTAAATAAGAATCTACCATAAAGATTTATTGCAAATTAAAAAATTAACATTGAAGCTTCATAAGAGACATACGCAATAGTACAAAGTGATTCACTATGAATAAAAGCTTCGATAACGATTCCTATTTCTCATAATCAGATAATAAACGATCCATTAGATTTCGATGGGTGCCGTGAAAGCAATTCAACAAATTTTATCGTAAATCAAACACTAAATAAGCAACGGTGTGAAAACAAGATCATCGGCATGAGGGTATTGAGTTCCTCCTGTACCCTCAGGATGCAACACTGGTGGCTTACAGCACACAGAGGGTCACATCGTACCAACGAGGAACCAGATGCTCAAATGGCAGCCCTCAAGTTTTGTATACTCAAGTTTTCCATCGTATTTAAGAGAGAAAACATCCAAGTCCTCCAATGTCAAGAACTTTATCCCAAGCTGACACGAACAACCCTCTCAAAAAGAAGGCCAAAACGCATTTTTTTTAACCAAGACGCACTAATTTATCTTTAAGATGATCAACCGAAAAAAACAAATCTACTTATTCAACACTGTTGGAAGATACACAGACAGAATCGGACAGCCCTAGAAAATAACATATCTGTCAATTTACTTCATAAAGCACAAATTAATTTCTTATAAGCTAACAATATAACATATAAACGAAAACTACATGAGAACAGAAAGAATTTAATTCCATGAAATTGTGACTCCAGCGTAATTCTTTCGAAAATCGTTCATTGCGCTCAAGATTTGCAGTTATAATAATAAACATCTCTATATGCATACACTAAAAATTTCTTTTTAACCTAAATCGAAACGTATCGAGTTTTCCAGGTGAATGACCGCAATTAATGTTATTCTTCCTATCTTTTAAAATCAAAGTAGCTTCATTTTCCAGCGATTAAGACTTCCATCAGAGTAAAATAATTAAAAAAAAAATACGACTCAGCGGCGTCCTAAAAGTCAGCCTGATGCTGATTGGTTGTCGAGTACAGTTCGAAATTTCCAAGTTATTGTGGGTTATTGACCCTTAGTTACCAATCAAAACCTCTAGCAACACCACCTATTGTGTGTCTTAAATGCAGGAGCAATGTCTGATAGTTAACTTCAAGACTACTAACATGTTACACTTCACGCTATGATTCAGCAGATGACCTTAACGCCTCTCAAATCCCGGCTTCAAAATCTGAATCATTACCTGGATTCTCAACAGCCCGGTGTAATGATGGAGTTTTTACCTGATACTGCAACTTTCTCAAACAATTGGAGAATTATTACCTGGATCCGCTATGATCTCAGCAAATGAGGGAATCAAACATTGACAGTATGCAATATAAACAAGTAATTCACATCACTCACTAATCGGAAATAAAATTTGATGGAGCCATCATATTGCATTTCGTACAATCCACTCGAAGAAGTCCTTCGATCCTTCGACATTAATTTGGCTTTTGAAATTAAACTTTAAATTTTGCACTCGCCCCTCTACTTTCAACGTTGCTTGCACAGCTGTCATTGACCACCACGCTAGACAAAACCATTAAGACAATCATGTTAATTGAAAATGAGTCGCAAGGCTTACGACAATCGGAGACAATGAACGCTACAGAAAACTTATGCGATGGTCAAGAATTAGATCATACTCGAAAACTGTAAAAAAGACTGGAATGACAACTGATAACTGATAAAAATGAACGCAGCTGACAGTATCGTTCCTATTACCAGGTGTAGGCAGAGAAGTAAGAATGATGTAAGGAAAAGTCTACTCTGAACACACAAGAATATTATTCTATACGTCAGTTTAGTGATTATTACTATTACAGTCAAGGGTCAAGCTGGACCCCAGCGAAAAGCGCGCTTGAATTTCGAATGATCGCTTAGCATAGGAAGGATAAAATAAGAACACAGAATATAGCGACAGCACGCCAGTAAAACGTCGCTGCCATGAGACAGATTGACTCTACGAAGAAAAAATGTTCATAGAGGAAGCTACCCAAGTTTTCTTTCGTCCTAAAATTAGTCTGAAATTTCTCCTCAGTTTTATATGAAATTAAAGTGGGCCGAGAAACTCCTTTGTCTATACACACAGCTGATGTAACTAGGAAGTAAAAGACTCAACTGTTTCTGTTTCAAATTGCTAATAACGGGCATTTGCATAAATAAAAATTTAAGGTCTCAATGCGACCAGCTGACAAACGTACTATACTTTTCTCAGAATGGACCACATTATACAACACCTAGCGCCAAGTGAGCCTATAGAATGCAAGACCTGCATCTTGTCGCCATGTAAACAATCTTACGATGCAGGTTGCATAAACTAAAGCTTTCGCGATTCAAACCTTTCATTTCTGTATAAGAAAATGCATGCGGTATAATCATTACTAATAGTCAAGTCGATACACATATCGATCCATGCAAAATGGCAATATTATCTGCTAGGATGATACAGCAGGCGATACCTACATTCTTTTCTGAATTTACACCATCAAATATTGCCAATACTGATACTTTAATTTTGTATAAAATCGATACGAATAAAGCAGGTAAATGGAGATACTAGGACATCGCATGCCATAGTATTGTGTAGTAAAACAGCGCACCAGCTGAAAGGTGGATGGTGACACACAATGGATGAATTTTGCACAGGAACACAAAATATTGATGGATGTATGGCAAGTGAGCGAAATCTATACTTTGCAATAAATTAAACGATTTTTCTATTACTGTGTAGCTGGTTCTTAATGCCAAATTTGGACGAACTGATTTCTATGCATCATGTTCACAACAACCACTTTAGTGTGACATTAGTTCATGAGATCAAAAACATCATTTTGCTGTAAATTTAGTATTAAAGAAGCAACAATCGGCATTGAACTTTTTAAAGTTATTTTGACCTCTGTACACTTGGAATATCAAAATGAAGAACGTTGCAGTGTGTTGTGACTATCCTCAACACAAGAACATAAATGATCGAAAACCATCCACTTCTGAAGTACGCCCAAAAATTGTCATGAACTGCAATGCACAGGAAAATGTTTATAAAAAATGAATACAGTTAGTTGCAATGAAAAGAATACGTAATTGTTCAGCAAACAACATGGATGACGCTTACTACAATAATCTGTAATATTCTTACGGAGTTACGCGCACAGTGCCTACAGAAGTTCACTCGCTGGTGCGGGCAACCACATCGCCCACTGAAGAATGCGTCACGAGGCTATCTTTAGTTCTCATCCTACAGTGAAGCGCGGCAGTGCACCAACGGTAATATACAGCCATCGAGTACAAAAAATAATACAAAAAAGAACGTAAGATGCCAGCAATTTTCAACCCTCTTGACCAAAATCTTCTGTGAACTTTTTCAACTTGTGCAGGTCAGCTTCGTTGACAGACGGCTTGGCATCGGCCAGAGAACGCAGCATGTCGCTCTGCAAATCAAGTGAGCAAAATAAATAAGCAAATGTTAACAAGGAAAACTTCCATCCTCGTATTAATCCATGGATGCATGGCGTACACAAAAAAAGTACGTCAATAAAATTTCATATATCTCAAATCCTAAAGGAGCTCCCAAATCACTTCTCTGGGCGACTATCCCTGAAATAAACAAAATATACGTTATAGATAATACATTCAAACACATTTCAATATATATCTACAACGTATATTTCAAATGCATTTGAATATATTATCTAAAAGGTATATAGTTGAATTGGCCAGCGCTGCTAAAAATAATTGTCTGATCGCTTTAATAATTCAGATACAATTTTTCTACCTAAAAACGAACACTTGAAGACCATACGAACCTTTAAATTTTTTATAAATAAATAAAAACCACCCTTAAATTCAACATTTAAAATATTAGGTCATTATAAGGATCACCCTGTATGCTTTTCCTTCAATTTATTCTTCCTATTTCAATCTCGGAAAGAAAATTCCATTTTCCTCCCTCTCAACGACCTGGAGTAACCTCAGGATCATCCACAATTCTGTATCCAAAAATACAAAAATTAATTGATATCATTGCTTGCCAAAAGATAGAAGTTAAAAGCACAAAATTTCATTTCTCAGTACTATACTTTCCATTAAAAAATGATGAATATCTCCTGTAAGAAACATTTCATGAAGAAAGCATGAGAGGTTATAACTCTTATAAATAATACTCAAGTACGTCTGGCTAGGAGAGTACATTCGCGCAAGTTCTTCACACTATGAGCTGATGGCTGAAATATCAACTATTCCGAAGTACGGAATTGTTTTCACTACACGCAAATTTCATCAACCTGCCGCTAATTAGTGCTGACCATCCACACCGTTTCAGCGTAAATAATTCATCAGAAACTGCTTAACACGTTTCATGCGATTGCCTAGCCGGTACAAATCTATACTTTGTACACATAGTCCCTAGCAAGCTTTGAAAAAATTACAGAACCTAACCTGAGTGAGCCACCAGTGGGTCACTTCGCAGGAAATGTGTCTAGTCTCTGTTTCGTCTTCGATAATCTTTCCATAATTGTTATATTCTTTTCAATAGCACATTTCGTTTTTTGAAATTACTCAAAAAATTGTGGTACATTTCAGAACTTGAGTGAATTAGCTGCACTTTGATTCATTAAGGTTAAATTTGAACTATCTTCACCCGAGATGAAGTCATGGCTAATTCCTTGCTGTTGAGAATTGCCTCACTTCGCCACTAGTCTTGCGCCGTGATAGGACATAGCAGTACATTCAATTACTAAATTCTCGACTTCTTGTTTAATCGGCAGTCTAATCATAATTGGCCACGAGCTACAATTATTTGATAGCCAGAAGAAGTGTAAATACCAGCAGGAAGTGGGCTTTTAAAACGAATGGTCTGAATGATCACTTAACATGTCACAGTCAGCAGTATTTCAGAGTTTGGCCCTTGCATACACAAATAGGACAAACAATTCATTATCCTCTATCTATTCCGAACATTTCTAAACGTTGCTTAGCTAGCACAACGTGCATTCCTTATCACTTTCAGCAATTAGCTTTCATATTTACCTCATGTATTCTATGTAGAAACATGTGATTTAATTTAAATGTCAGTGGACAATATCTTTCGGAACACCTTGGAACCCTTCCCTGTCTTGTGACACGCAGATACACTAGGTGGATCCTGAACACATTTTAGTCAAAAATAAGACCACAACAGTAGTTTTTGAGAAAATGATCAGGAAACCTTTTATTTCTCTGATCGAGAGATCATAGTAGAATTTCAGTACAAAACATAGGCGATCCACACCTTTGTTTTGTGGACATACATGCAGAGCAAGGACCCCTTAAAAACCTCCATCCTGGTTTCTGAGACCCTGAGCTTATGGGATGAAGTCCAAATTTCATGTTAGTTCCCATGTATCATGTTAATTTCAAAACCCCCAGAGTACTGACCATGGATACGACAGGCTCGAGGAGCTTATCACCAGGGACTTGTTCCCAGCCCATCTCTGTGGCTCCTCTCTCTCCCGGTGAGCAGGGCGTGAGGAGATCGTTGCACAGGACGCTGGGGTCAGCGCGTGACGGTCCAGACACCATCTTAAAGTGCGTCGCTGTCTGCACCTTGCGTACAGGCTGCATCAGAGCGTCCCGTACCACGATGTTGATGTCAGCACCCGAGAACCTGGTCCGTGTAGTGTCACATATACAGTAGGAATGTCACGGCAGTGTCAAGTATAGTGTAGAAGTGGCGAGAATATCATGGAAGTGGTAAGAATATCATAGAAGGGATACGAATATCATGGAAGGGATACGAATATCATGGAAGGGATACGAATATCATGGAAGGGATAAGAATATTATGGAAGTGGCAAGCATATCATGGAACTGGCAACAATATCATGAAAGTGTCAAAAAAAGTACAATAGGAACAAGAAGGTAACAGAAGTGGAAAGAATACTACACCATCAGCAAGAATATCACACTAGCGATGGTACCATCACACTGTCAGCAGACACATTACAGCATCGTGAATATCATAGTAAGGGTAAAACAGTAAGAGGGCCAGGGTAATGAGAGCAAAACCTGGAGGACAATTGTTGTATACCTCTCAAGCACGTAGTATGCTATGAACAAATGATGGTTAATAACCTTTTAAGGATTTCCAATAATTTCAAAAAGATATCATAGCTATCGAACCAATCAATTAAAAGTTGTCTAAAAAATACCCGTACTATTCGAGCACAATTATTTCCTCTCTGCAATCATTTTCTGATGAACACAACGTCGCACGGCAGCTTACTGAAGACTCGATCTCCTACATAACTCATACATCACCTTCATCTTCCACATAACTCATACATCACCTTCATCTTCCACATAACTCATACATCATCTTCATCTTCCACATAACTCATACATCACCTTCATCTTCCACATAACTCATACATCATCTTCATCTTTCACATGACTCATACATCATCTTCATCTTTCACATGACTCATACATCATCTTCATCTTTCACATGACTCATACATCATCTTCATCTTTCACATAACTCATACATCATCTTCATCTTTCACATAACTCATACATCATCTTCATCTTCCACATAACTCATACATCATCTTCATCTTTCACATGACTCATCACCTTCCCTACGCTACCACTACATCACGTCACGAACCCTTCAGTCTGGTTGCCCAGCCTCCTGAAGTCCTCTTCAGTGAGGCTGTGAGGAGTGTCTCCGAGGCTCAGCTTGAACAGATTGGTGCGGCCGTGCTCGTCCGGCAGAGGAATGTAAATCCTCTTTTCAAAGCGTCGTCTGATGGCAGAGTCCAGCGTCCAGGGGATGTTGGTTGCGCCCAGAACCAACACACCGTCGTTGCCATTGCCGACGCCTGCCAAGTAAGATACTGCTACGTAATTTGCTCTGTATTTTGTACGTAAATTTACTAAGGAACGTCAGGTTAGTTTAAATTTGTGGTGTTACAAAATATCATACATCCAGAATGTGAATGTTCTTGAAAAAATTGCACGGGTAAAAATAAAATATGTATTTCGTTTCATAGATCCTTACTTTTATCACTTTTAAACCAATATTTTCAAGAGGTACTATCTAGGTAATGTTATCGAGAGTTAAGATACAGAATAGAAGTTCTGTATACCGAATGTCCCACAAAAACCCAAACCGAGTATTTATTTTCCCGTATCAGTAATACCATCATTAGACTTATTGTATGCTCTTTTCTATAGATTTATTTTGAGGGAAAATTTTGCTAGAAATTAAATGCTTATGGTATTCTTTTGATGGTATTACTGATACGGGAAATACGGGTTCGGGTTTTTGTGGGACATACTGTATATTAATGAAAAGTATTCTTTAAAATAATTACAAATTAGTCAAATCTAAATCGTGGAATTTCCACGGGATCTTTCTAGTATTACCATAATTCTATTAAACTGACCCTGCATTTATATTACTATAATTCCATTAGACTAACCCTGCATCAAAATCACTGTAATTCTATGACCCTGCATTAATATTACTATAACTAGTAGACACACACGTGAAGATTCGCGCGTTTTTTACTGAATTATTTCACTTTATTAGCCAGTGGACGCGGGCTTTGTGAAGGAGTTTACACACTGAAGGCTGTGTCTTTGGTATCCACAATACAATGCTTACAATACATGTATACCCTACCGAATTTCCTCCTACCTAAATCCTCAAGAGCGTGACAGAGAGACGGACCAAGCACGCAAGCAACAAGTTGGGTATCATTATATAAAATAGTGGGGTTCTATTAAACTGACCCTGCATTTGCACGAGGAACTCCGTCTTGATCCTCCTGGCACTCTCACTCTCCTGATCGCTGCGAGATGAGCACAGGGAATCCACCTCGTCTATGAAGATGATGGAAGGCTTGTGTTCGCGGGCCATCTCGAACAGCGTCCGCACCTGATGCAACAATACGTTTACTTCAATTTTGAAGACAATATGTTGGAGGCAGCAATATCATCGGAATTTTTTGTCAAAGTTCATAAACACGAAATAGAAAAATGAGGAATGAAAAATGTGTTTTTATTTTCAAAATGTGAATACAATGCAGATCTGTTGGATTAATTTTTTCTGATTCATAAACACATTTTTCACTTATAACTCCATTAAACCTACAAATGCGTCGGTTATTTTGCTGTACCCAACACAACTACATCTTACAAAATACAGTGGCATTGAAACTCAGAAAAAACACAACACTTCATTCTATAAAACCATGTCGCTTTTAGAATACTCCTGAAGCACCTCAGCGTTGCACCTTCAATCTCTTCTTTAATTATCCCAGCACCATACAAATGCTTGCCACAATAACTGGTATACTCGCGAACGCAGCAACTTTCCAAGACCACTTTCGCTAACATTCGGCGTTAGAGCCTCTATAGAATTGTTCATTTCTATTTTACCAATGAGAATTTGATTCCCAGTACGGCTGCAAAGATCACCAAGATGGATCATTTGATGACACTGAGTAAACTTTGTTACTTAAACTTCAAGAATGTATGTGTTCCACTCAATTTTTGCAGGAATTGAAATGAGGAACACTACGTCATTCCCTGAACAAAGAAACTGGACGATCCATTTTGTTTTGTCCCACGGGCATTGAGAACCAAAATTTTCTTTTGTCAGTCTACCTGGCTGGCTTATTCTTGAGTTGTACGTGAGAAGGATGGAGCACGACGCGGCAGAGAGAATATCACCAGTAGTACCAGGCATAGCAGGCCAAAACAGAGAAGACTCTCTATACGCAAAGGCTTAAGGCTTCTTTTAGTTCACGAGGCATTAATTACCGCGCATAATACGAAGATTTTGTATTTTCATGGTCAAAAGTTATACTTGTTAATATCCCATAATTATTTCCAGACCTGAAGTGGATACAATGAGAGCTAAATTTAATGACGTATAGTTATCCTAAGTGGTTTTTAGTCTTCATAACTGGCTGCCATTTCTATTCGAATGCTTACCATAAGTGCAATTCTTCTTATCTTCAGGCACTTAAGCAGCAAAATTATGAGTCATGATCGATTTAATAATTTATGGACGTTTATTAAGTAAACTTTGATACACTCGATTGTCTTCAGGCAAGCTATTATGTAACTACCACTCGAGTTAATTGTTTAGACGTGAGACGAAGTTGGAGTTACTAATTTAATTGCTATGTTTACTGCACAACTATTTTCAAAAAAATTGCAAGAATCCTGGATAAATGAGATATCTTAACAATTTTAATTTTTTTTCATCAGTTCAAATACTTTTCCCGCCCGTAACAATGAACTTCAATATAAACTTTGTGAAAGACTTCTTTCCGTTGAAATAAATTTTCCAATGAACATCTTACCTTCACAAAATACTCTACGCCGTTGCACTGAACACCATACATAACTCGGAGTGGTCGCACCCTTACACTACATTACAGTAACATACTGCACTTCAGACTGGCAACATAAGCAGTGAGACGCACCTGCTGTTCAGATTCACCGAGCCACTTGGAGACAAGATCAGCAGATGACACCGTGAAGAAGGTTGAGTTGTTGGCTTCTGTAGCAACAGCTTTAGCGAGGTAAGTCTTGCCTGTGCCAGGCGGTCCAAACAGAAGAATGCCTCGCCACGCCGTCCTTTTGCCAGTGAACATTTGAGGAAACTTGATGGGCATAATAACCGCTTCCTTGAGAGCTGCCTTAGCACCCTCCAGTCCTGCTACGTCATCCCATGACACGTTAGGCTTTTCTGCTACAATTGCCCCTTCCATTTTCTGGGCCATCTTTTTCCTCGCTGGATCCTCGTCGTCAGAATCATCCTTGCTGCCGTCCTTCTTACTCGAGCTCTCCCCATCTTTCAGCGGCTTCTTGCGGTTGTCACCTTTGTTGATGTATTCCTTAAGCTTCTCTGCTCGGTCGAGGTACTGCTTGCATTTAGAGCGGATGGTTTCCTTTGCTCGGTCGTTCGGCACCTCATCTGCACAAAAATACAGGCATGAAGCCTATGCTTCTATGCAGATAGCGTCAACTTCAACAGTTTAAAATTAACGTGTTGCTCTACTCAGAGTAGGCAACCACAGGCTGAACAAAACACACGTTTATAAGGTATTTTTATCGTTCATAGGCGACTGCTGTTTCGATCACATGACATAAATACACCAGCTAACAAACTTTTTATCTTCTACATCAACAACCTTGACGTCAGAATCATCAGTAAAATCAACAAATACGCCGACGACATGAAACTGTCACAAAGCGTTCACCGAAAGAGAGTACCTATCCAATCAGAATTCAACCGTCTACTATAATGGATCGAAATCTGGAAAATGAGTTTCAACATCGATAAATGTTCAGTAACACACGGTGTAAATAACGGACATTTCCAACACACGATGAATGACATGCATGTTGAAGAATTACAGCAACAAAGAGATATGGGTACCATTATCACTAAAAATTTCAAGTATGACGAGCCATTGGAAAAAAAAGCGTCAGAACCACGAGCAGGATCCTTGGTTTCATTGTAAGCAACTTTGAAAACACGCCAAGGAACATAATATTACCCCTCAATAAAGTGCTAGTCCTGCTACATCTGGAATATGTAGTGCAACTCTGGTCTTTCATCGTACGATGAGATATTAAAATGGAGAAAATTCAACGTAGAGCAACGAAAACGATTCTTAAACTTCATAATCTTAGATACAAAAGATGTCTTCAGCAGCTTGAACTCATCTCCCAAGAACAAAAAAGATTACGAGGACAACTCATTGAGATCTATCTCAACAGCCTTAACAACATTATCCTGGAAGGGCCTTTCGACCGAGACGATGGAGTGCGAGCTAGTAATAACGGCCAAAAACTAATAATAAGAAACTTCAAAACATCCCATGCTCTAAACTTCTTTTCAGTTAAAATTGCCTAAACTTAGGACCTGTTACCCGAAAACACCGTTTCCGCTAGCACTGTGAACACATTCAAAAATCGTCTCGACAAATATTGAATAATGAGACCTGTCTCGTACCGTACGACTCCATACCCCTAACTCGTGTGTATTATTGCAGTGCATGTGCCTGACGAAAATGACAGATTGAAATGTACGAGTGCAATTGCTGTCTTTATTTTAGACAATATGGGACTCAGGTAGCAATACAAGAATGCACTAAACAACTTGTTCATGGTCCTTTATTTTAATCTATTCTTGTTTTGTTTGTTTGTCAAATCTAATTTGCTTCTAGAGGGCAATGGTAATAAGTTCCCTTCCCGATTTGCGTGCTTTACATGACCACAAATATATGCTCCATAGAGGTGAAATAACAAAATAATTCATAAATCATTCCTGATTTTTGAACTTATTTCTCTGACATCTACATTACATTTACACATGCAAAAAATATATATTATCAGCTCACACTTTCTACAGTAAGTCCTCAATTAACATATGGGTTCCAATCCCGAGACACAATTTAACATAAAATTCACCGTAAATAAGAACTCTGTCTCTTACAATTGCCAAATGTGTCCCTTGCTGCTAAATACTGTCAATAAATTATAGACAACACTGACTTATATTAAAAATAAAAACTTAAAACATACAGATCACAAATTTAGCTCACACTCACAATGATAGAACTTGTGTTGAAGTGCTCACACACTCACAATAATAGAACTTGTGTTGAAGTGCTCACACACTCACAATAATAGAACTCGTGTTGATGAGCTCACACTCACAATGATAGAACACATGTTGAGGTGCTCACACACTCACAATAATAGAACTCGTGTTGATGAGCTCACACACTCACAATGATAGAACTTGTGTTGATGAGCTCACACTCACAATGATAGAACTTGTGTTGAGGTGCTCACACACTCACAATGATAGAATGCATGTTGAGATGCTCACACACTCACAATGATAGAATGCATGTTGAGGTGCTCACACTCACATTTCATGGCATGAAGAAAATACTCCACAGCAGTTTCATAGAGATGAAGGGCCTCCTTGTAGTTCTTGGCTTTGTCTTCCTCTGTTGCCTTGGTCACCAAGTCAATGGCTTTCTGCAAGATAAAATAATTTAGATGAAAAATGCCAAATATTAAGATGAAAATACTGCAACTGAGTGAGATAACATGGCAACAATAAGGAGGAGGAAAGGATAATCAGAGTATGTGACAAGTTATATATTAAACAGCATTTGAGAATAAAATTTTTTAGGTGTCAAAAATCATTGCTTTGTTTCACAAATTTTTAGCATTAAATAATGAAACAAATAGGCATAAAGACCTTTAATGGCTTCTTTTGAATATTATGAAAGGATTTAGGTCAGGGATATGTTCACTTACATATCTTTTTAAAACTAGAAATTTATTTACTGGCATGAATAAGAAAATAGTATTAGCAATTGGTAAAACTTGTACCAAAAATTTGAATGTTGGTTAGAGAAATTATTAGTGGAAAAGGCAGAGCAGCTTCAAACTGATGGATAAAATTACATTAAATTCATTTATAAAATAAAAAAGTTCATTGTACACAGTATCCATGTACAGGGTGGCACATAAGTAACGCACCCTTTCAAAAAATTAATAATAAATAAAGTATTACCGCGATATACACTGGGTATCTGTAGACAGGATACGACATGTAAATAAACTTTAAAAGTTCCTCTATCGTTTGCAATTATACCCATCATTATACCTTTCATAGTTTATTTATTTTTATTTTTTTAAAAGGGTGCATTACTTATGCACCACCCTGTACTTGAACATCTTAAGCACAGGGTTTACATGAACTCTTGTTATATATTCTCACAAAACTCTACTTCCTCTAACTAATGATTCATTAAAAACAAAACTTTTCACAATTGTTGCTCTCTTATGCCGTCTATTTAGCAATTTTTGACAGTTTCCACCATATGTAATCATTTGAATTCATGTCATATTATGGTCAGCCTGTATCATAAATACAGAAACTTACAGTATTTTTCTTTTAATTGGAATTTACTAGAACTTTGAACTTTTATAATTTTTGTAAAACAAATGCTTAAAATGTTAAAGTAACTTTAGGGCCACCCAATTAGTGCCATATACACATCTTCATTCAACACAAGAAGTTAGGGTATGATTTATGAGATAGTTCACAATCATACAATGTCAATCTTATCAGTAAATACTGCATTAATAGTTAAAACATTTATTAACATGTATGATATGTTTCTGAAAACTAGGCATTAATTAATTGACTTCATTTATATGATGAGAATATAGTCAAGCATTGTGGAGGATCAAAATATCATGGAAAATATACCATAGAAAAGCATTTGTCCACCTTTTAATTTGTATGAATTGCCACAAAATGGCTTCATGTACAATAAAAATTAATCTTCAAGACCACTTTTTGAATATAAACTAAATGTATTGTGCATTTTATATTTAGCTCTAATTTGTCAACAATCAACTCTGATTCTTATTTCAATAAAGAGGGTATCAGCATATCTAAACATTTTACTAGAAATTTAGAAACAAATTTGTGTTTAACTTGCAGCATTTTTCTGAGAAAAGTAGACCTAAATTGCATAACATTTCATTAATAGTCAATCAAATCATAATAAATTGAATATTTTCTTGAACTTAACTGCTTAAACAATAAGTTTGTAGCTTTTTATGCAGGCAGCATGCACAATACTATCACTTATTTAACTAATTCACTGCAATTTAGATTTACCAAGCAGATGCTATATTGAGAGAAAGTTGTTTTATTGAACCCAGACCTAACAAAGTTACTTTAAATCCAGTCCTCATCTGGCACATGTGTCCAAAACTAAATCATACAACCACATGCATGCCATACTCAATTCTTGGTACATCCTCTTCTCACCAGTAAAAATTTCAATCACCAAAATGAAAAAAATCATGACAATATTAAGAAATTTGTTCTTATCTACTTGCAAACAATAGTTATTCACATATTTTATATTTTTTACCAACCATTAGCAAACAGAGATAATTTTACAGAAAAATTGAATCTAATTCCTCAGAATGAGGTGACTGTAAAGACACCTCTAGCTCCCAATATAGAGCTACTAGGCCCAGCAGCTTGTAAATATGGACTTAGGTTAAGATAATTGGATTGTAAAAACCTCTAGCTAGCATCATAAGTATCCTTAGAATTCATTATCAAGCAGAAAAAGTTGACCAATTTATTCCTACTAAATCATTTTAGATGTTCCCAAATATGAGCTACAATAAGCCACTAAAATATACACATGCTACAAAATTGAATCCAAAAGTGGTAAACCGGCAATAGATAAATATTCATTTACCAATTGCAGCCGAAGTTACAAAATAAATTTATTTGAATTCCTACTTTTCTACTAAACTAGGACACAGGAGCAAAATATGCAATTTATTAATCAATTTACAAACAGTTGAAAGCCTTTAAATTACTGAAACACGTAATTGCTTACCTGTAAGGCATTTCCACTTGCCATATCTGACTAATTTAGAATGATTTATTTCTATCACCAGAATTCTTACACCCAATGCACTCTAACCACTCAGGTCTGTTGACTAACACAATAAGCAACACAGATGATCTTATCTAAGCATAGAACTCTATATACTTCTAAGAAGACAAGTCATTTATTGAATGATATAGTTTTTAATACCTTAACGACGTTGATATTGGAAAGAGTTCTACTCGTATTTACATTTCTTTTTGGACCTTTAATATACTTAACAAATGATGTCAACATCAATTTTGGAGCGTCAAGATGATGTCAACATCTGTTTTTCCCCTAACTCGTGATAGAACTATTACAAGCAGAGCGTGTTCCTATTTAACCTGTCTATTTCAATGATATGGGTGTGTTCCACCAGTTAGAAATTATTTAAAGACAATTACTGACAAATATTGTATATCAGTAAATGTAAGACAAGATGAATGATCGAGCATCATATAACTGGTATGGGTTGAATATGTATATTTTTATTTGCTTACTCATTTATATTTTAATCAATTTGGTAACCATACTCTCTTTTGAAGTTAATAATTAATAACGCAGTGAATTGATGATATATATTAATCAGAATCATTCTATTGTACTTCGTGGTTATAAGTGTTATTAATCACAGTGTATATGTGTGTTTCAGGCACACAGTTAATAAAAAAGGCAATTGTACCTGACTCAAAAAAATTATAGAGGCAGAGACTATGTTTAATAAGGTATGAATGGTCGATTTGTAAAGTTTGGTTGTGCTTGGGGAATTTTAAGCAACCAACTTTAACAAGCCTAATCTAACTGCCCGTGTGACCTTACTCAAGGAAATAAAGGAACTCGTCAACAGGAACTCAGCTTGTATTTCCATGAAATTGGCACGAGAAATAGCTTGGAAATTCTTGGGATTCTTGAGCCAGTCCAGAGCGTCCAGATGAAAGTTAGGCCAGTTCAGCTTCAGGTAAGAGTGGCCAGTCTGGAGCTGTAGCAACTGTGGCTGAATAGTGGCAGTGATACACAGTCGGTGCACAGTGAGTGGGTGGCAGACGGTCCCCCAAATTCTGCACGTAATGTGAAGTGATGAGCACA
>VCRD01001482.1:4247-16342 GCA_006783055.1 Trinorchestia longiramus | reverse complement strand
ACTAGAACAGGATTTTTCCACATAAAAATAAACAAATAATAATTCTTGAGGTACAAAAATTAGGGATAAATGCTATAAGCTGAATGCTTTAATGAAAATCTACACCTGAGGAAATTGCAGGCTAGACTTATAACTGTCTTTAGGATTTGACCTGTTCATATGAACACAGTTGAATCACTCACTATAGCACAGTCACTGATTTATCACAATTGTCCAATAGAAACAATTCCTAACTCTTTATTTTGCTCTAATAACTCAGTAAAAACACCAACACTTGATACTCTAAACATCACCAACTAACATAGATACACCGGCAAGTTAAACACAAAAATTAGACAAGACTGAAAATACTTAAGACATAGCATGCTTACCAGGGAATTCTAACCTAACGTCACATGTTGAAGTTAACGAATGGCGTGGCTGGAGAGCTACGTCTAGTTACGAGCGTGAGGATGTTGCCAGACTATAGTTTTGATTGTGAAATACTTTCTGGCTAACGCTCTTAATACTGATATTATTATTATAATGTGCACTAAATATGCACGTTTTAATTGTAAAGAGTTCGTAAAAATCACTCGAATTTTAGTCTTATTTTTATTACTAAAAATAAAGGTTATTTTAATATTTGTAATTTTATAAGCTTTAAAGGGGTAGCAGGTCATGCTACAGATTATCCAGCGACAAAAAATTCTTCAATTTCAGTTATACAGGCCATATACAAATATATTTTTCAAATCTTTATGTGCTACCACCTCAAGACTAACAATATTGTTCACACAGACTCGTCCTTCTTATGTTGAGTTAGAGATTCATAAATACATCAAGGAATAAACTGGAAGTTCTAAAAAATAGTCAGTTCGTTAGTTAGTCTTCCTGGTGCCCTGCGTCGCAAGCAGGACAATTTTGAGTGCAACGTGGAGACTCGAACCAGGGATTTCTAAGTTGCTTGTTCTGTACAGGTCTCTGGTTTGAGTTTCCACAGAACACTCAATTTTCTCCTGCTTGTGACGCAGGAGACAAGGAGGATTGACTGACGAACGAACTATTTGATAACACTTCTACTTCATTTCTAAGTGTTCCTACGAGCCTCTACTCCAAAACAAGGCGGATGGGAAAAGTCACTGGGAACAACATCGTTAGTTTTAAGATAGCAGGATTAAGGTTTGAAAATCCAATATATATGTGCGCGTTATACCTGATTGAACATAAAGTTTCTTTCTTTTCATGCTTTCTTTCTTACGTAGAGTATTTCTTTTGTTGCAACACAGATTGTACACTATTTGTCACTGGTTGACTTGAACTGTGGATTTTAAAAGTAAAAATATATCGTACGCATCAGCGTATAAATGATGTATACTTTTCTTATTCACATTTATATATAACTGTATTTCACTCGTCATTCATACAGATTGAACTATTGTGAAGCTAAAAATTGTGACATTGATTGTACGTACATTATACATTCCTTCTGAAAAGGTTTTTTTACGAGCCATGTTGTTGAATATACAGCTTAATATGGCTGTACCGTCCTAGTAATAACTTCCAAAGCAGTTTTTTAAATTACTAAAAATACTCAATGCTTCTTAACTGCTTTCAGGCAGTGCTCACTCGAGATGTCATAGAAGTTATTTTTCGGTTTGTTCATTGGAAATTTTTTTCAAAAGAGGAAGGAAGAAAGTTTTGAGAAATCGCACCCTTTTGGGCGCCGCTATTCATAAGGATTCGAGAGTAAGAAGGTAAAAGCTTTTTTTGTTTGGACCTGATGTACAAAAATTCATCAATCCCAATAAGAAAAACAGGTATGTGTTAGATTGTAACATTAGAATGCAGTGGAGAGCTTAAGACATGAGTTCCCAAACTGGGGTAGATGTAACCCTAGGGGTACGTTTGCTTATCTAAAGAGGTGCATTTAATGTAAGTGTATAGTTCCTAAAACCTAAAACTTCTATTAAAAGTTCAATGGAATTTTATTTTCCACAGGTTTTTGTTATAAAAATTCAGGAGTACATGCTCATCTGTCGAAATACTGAAGAGGTACAAGGTCAGAGAATGGTTGTGGAGCTTTGACCCAAGACATTACCCAGTGTGATGAGACCGGAGGGAAAATCTCGACACCGAACTTGACCCGAACTTAAAAATCTTGAGATCTCCAGAAAAAATCTTAAAACAACAATTTCGTTAATTATTTTTGTTCTATGCATCGTAGAAACTTCAGTTTGGTCTCAAATTAAAGCTAAGTCACAGAGCCTACTACAACTATTCTATACTACGACTGCAACCTACACCACCAAAGCTATAAATGACAAAGCATCTCACGTTGTTCTATAGAACATCTTCTGTGCTGGATACTGTTCCAATGTCCATTTATTGACTGTAATAACACGACAGCATTTGTTTGGAAGTACTTTTGTCAGAGTATCCGGAAGATCAATCTTCAACTTTCCTAATAAATGGTCAAAATATAAAATAATGAAATTGTATAGGACAACATCAGTAAAAGTAGGTAAACAAAGAATTCCCCTTCACCATGATTATTGTAACTAGCAGACCCGCACGTGAAAATTCACGTGTTTTCTACTGAAATTTTTCGTTTGATTTGCTAGTGGACGCAGGCTTTGCAAAGGTGTTTCCACAATGAAGAATGTGCCTACAGTATCCACACTACAATGCTTATAATACATGTATTCCCTACTGAATTTTCTCTTATCTTATTTCTTAAGAGCGTGAGAGAAAGACGGACCAAGCAAGCCAGCGATCAAGCAACAAACTGTGTATCATTATATAGTGGAATACCTGCAAACTGGTAATTCTAAATTAAGGTACCATCCTGATTGTGACACTCAAAATTTAAATAAGTAAGATAAGGTACAACCGTTATTAATAAATTTCCTGTAATCTTAAGAGTGGAGGTTTATGAGCAAGGTGTAGCATAGATATGTACCGTAATTTATTGATGAAGGGTGTTACACACACAGATATATAGTTACAGTTGTATTAACATATAGATAATTAGGAGAAGTAAAATAACTATAAAAGTCCTCAACATATAATATTTTATTGTGTAGGTTACGTCTGACGCGTGAAATAACTGCCATAGTCGTGAAAAAATATCAAAGATTGAATAGGCAAAAAGATTTCATTGATTTGCAATTTGCAATGAATACTAAGTCGAGTACCATATAAAACGGTGGTATACTAATACATAATAATACCCAGCTTATTGCTTGGTCCGTCTCTCTGTCACACACTTAAGGATTTAGATAAGAGGTATTTCGTCTACGAATAACAAGATGATATACCATGAAATTTCATCCCTAAATTACGATGGCAAATATAGTTTCTGGAATATATATTCGAAAGTCAAAATTCTGTATTAGAGTTTTTGATCCTATCGAACATAAGTTATTTCACATATTTTTTCAGCTGAATTTCTTCGTAGCTGTTGAACTTTGCGCGGAGTAGAGGCCAAATATTCGGAGTACAGGCCCCTGGTTTAATGATACACATGCTTGCTTCCTTGTTCCGTCTTTCTGTCATGTATTGTGGATACCTAAGGCACATCCTTCAATGTTGAAACTCCTTCGCAAAGCCCGCGTCCACTGGTAAATCAATCGAAAAAAATCAGTAAAAAACACGTGAATTTTCACGTGTGGGTATACTAGTGAAGTTTATAATTAAACGTGATCTGGAGGAGACGGAGTTTTGTAATCTTGTCCTCTTTGAAATTTCGTCGTAAACGCTGCCTTGATGTAAAGTATTGCGCTCATCCCTTGATGGTGACTGAAGGGACTTTAGAATTAAGCTGCCCGGAATTATTTGCATTCAGTAGGCGTCTTGTATTGACAGTCGTGTACTTTGCGATAGCCGCCTCCTTAAAATTGCTGATTTGTTTTCGCTGAATGTGCTCAACGAGCATTGATTACTATTTTTCATTATAATTATCGTATTTTCTTTTTCCTTTTGGTTCCTTCCTTTTAGGACCGGGCATCAATATCGATCAGAAAAATTTTAGGAATTACATTCTGAGTTTCACTTAAAATACTCTCAGTTAAACTTCATAAAATACGAGGAGGCAAAGCGAGGGATATTAGATGAAGGTTGTCACAGAAACGTTATCATGGTGTATAGTACAATAGTTCTCATGGTTTATAATACAACGGTCGTCATGGTCAATAATATGACAGTCGTCATGGTCAATAATATAACAGTCGTCATGGTCTATAATATGATGGTCATCATGGTCTATAACAGGGGTTCCCAACCTTTCTCTGACCTTGGACCTCTTCAGTATTTCGACAGACGAGCATGTACTCCTGAATTTTTATGCCAGAAAGGTGAGTAGAAAAAAATTCCACTGAATTTTTAACTGAACTTTGATGTTTTAGGAACTATAAACTAACATGAAATGTACCCCTTTAAATAAACATGTGTACCTATAAGGATACATGTACCCAGGTTAGGAACCACTGGTCTATAATATAAAGGTCGTTATGGTCAATAATACGAATGGTGTACTTACTGCAGTTGTCAAACCTAGCTGTTCAGTTGGACAAAGTGCACAACGCGGGAGAGAAAAAGCTAGGAAAAATTTTCTCGATGATTTATTATAAATCAATTGTCACACAAGTTCATTTCTATAAATTAAAACTGTTTTGTTGTTTGTGGGAGTCAAACATTTTGATTACAAAGCAATGTACTTTTTCATCTTCTTTAACTAGCGCGCAGAAAAAATTGAGCAAAGTAAAATAGGCTTCTGACATCTTTAACAAGGCAGAGAAAGATTTTTAGAAACTAGTACTGTAAATCGTTCGTACTAAGGCATCTCAAAAAATAAATTTGTGCTGAAGTATAATTTTGCAGCAGAAATTTATTATAAAGCAAAAGCGGGAAACAAACGCTTTGTGTTTTTGTTAACAAAGTTTTATTACTTTGGAATGAATGGTGTGGCACTGACATTTTTATTACTATTTTAATCTCTTTGAAAAAAGGTACAACATTAACGGTTGTCACTGATAATAGCATTGCACAATAGGAATCCCAGCAATAAATTCATTCACAGTTTCAAATATTTTCAACATTCTTAAAGGTTAACGATGAACATGATAGAATTTTAGTCTAAGTGAGCACTAATCTGGACTCTAGAACACATTTTAGTGTTGCTTCGCATGCATAGGAGTGGACACGAATGGAATGCGCAGCCCCTTTAGGTATACCGTAGAATTTTTTCGTGGGAATTTGTTATTATGGTGGTAGTATTTTTTCTTTATTGAAAGCAACTTGTGTTGCGGGTTATTAATCTGTTAAGCGTTATTTACATCATATGATGTTTGTACGAGTTGCATTCTACCGGAAACTTACACCATATGATGTAGATGCACGACGGTACCACAGCGGCGTTAACATCATATGATGTTATAATGTTTATTAGTTCAATTAGCGTTGTTATTACTGTCATATTACAATTGTAACATGACAATAATATCATTATTTTCGAAAAAGCGGTGGCCGTTAACAAGTTAATAATGTGTACTAATGTCCATCTTGTGCTTTGTTTCCACCTTTTAAAGTAACACCAAGCCTTTATCCTCAAAATTTTAAACTGTTTGCATTTCGAAGAGTATTTTCTGGCGATTGGTCTATATTAGTCTAATAAATAATTTTACCTGTCGGTTATTAAGGGATGAAAATTTAAACTTCATAACTTGACTGCTGTGAGGTCTGGTGATTTTCTGCAAAAATTCAATAAATGGTGTAGGAAAGGATAATGGTGAGGCATATGGGAAGGACAATTTAGTATAGACCCTGGAAAAAACGGGAGAAACAGCATTGAAAACTAAACAATAATCTGCAGCAGGAAGAACAGAGAAAAGTGTGAATGTCTATGGTGAAAAAACACGGGGAGGGGAGAAGAGAGGGGAGAAGTGTGGGGGAGAAGTGAGGGGGGGTGTAACCCCCAAGAGAGGCCTACACCGTACACGGGTGGGGGAGGAGGGAGAGAGGAGGGGGAGAGGGCGGGGAGGAGGGCAAGGTCTAAACCGAAGTGTCGTGAAGCATTCTCAAGGGGGGCCCGAACTCCCTTGGCGCTGCTCTCGCTCCCCTTGGATCAATAGATGTCCTCTGAGACCACACAGCCTCTTACCGCAGCCTAACTTTATTTCTCGGACCAGTTGATGCTGACCGTCAGCGCTCGGCACGACCTCTTCGCTCGTTTGGGTAGTCGTGTTTCATGCCTTACACCAATTATGAAGATCCAAAGACAATTAACAATCAAGACCAATAATTGTTGGGCTTAATTCTTGCTAATATGTTTATCAACAATACATGCTATATATGAACGTTTTCTGGAGCCACGCGTGGCACCAAGCACAGCTTGCAAGTCTTTGCTGTGATTTGTTTTCTTTATTTAATGAGGCTAATAACTGGATTCTCTTAACGTTTTGAAATTATTTAAGCTATTTTGAAACTAGTAAGCAGTTCGATTATTTCACTGCAATGTTTTTTATTCTATATATTGCATTTTAAAAACAGTGAATAGATTTAAGCTTGTCGGGATGGCTAAACCATTGTATGATATTGGGGTGAGGGAGAGAAAATTATATATTTTCAGTGACTTTTTTGATTCATCAACTAGAGGCGACAGAGCAACTTTCTCAGGTGTAGAGCATAAACTGAAACTTCTCGAGTTCCTGCAGAAGAATGAGTCTTTCGTTGCAATGCTCATTCCCATAAAGGTTAGCTGCAGTGATTGTTGCCTTTCAAAAACAGATTTTCGGCGAGACTTGCGAGATGCCACATCCCAATCCGAATTTTTTCGTCGGTGCACCGGAGATAATCATCGATTTGCGGTGATAATCATCGTTTATAGTAGGAACTTCCGACGATAGAAATAGTACCGGTTATTACCGGTAATTATAGGTATTTCCAGACAATGAAATGTTCGCCGACGATATTGACCAGTCTTTACAGTCTTATTCCTAAGGGTCATTCCAAGCATAGGGAAAAGACGATAAAAATACAGTCTTTTCAGATAATAATTACCGGTTTATCGTAAGATATCATCGGTTTATCGTAAGAAATGGCGATAATTACCGGTTATTGCTGACGAAAATTAGCGCCGGTCAGACGATAAAATTCGGATTGGGATGATCGTATACTGATAAATCTGGGATACAAAAGTTCAACGAATCTATGAAAACTTCTGTATCACAGATTTTTTCTATTTCCTGTTTAAAAGGCAACAATTGGTTTTTGAAAGGCAACAATCACTGCAGCTAACCTTTATTGGAACAAGAGGTTGAATGAGAAGTATTTCAAACGTTGTTCTGTCTAGTATCATTGTTACTCATACATATGATACATCATTTATGAGCTAAGCTAAATCATTCAGTATTTACTAATTCACATTTGTATTTGTACTTCACATTTCACACTTACTACACTTGTGCTGACCGACGACTTTGGTAAGCTTCACATCATTGATGTTCGATTCCTCACCTGTAATTGTTTTTCAACATTACATTTATTTAAGGAAGTTGCTCTAAGGTTCAGATGGGGGAAACACTAGTCAATTTTACAAGATGCTTCGAAAAAATTGCTTTTCTATTAAAATAGCCAGGATCTGGAACTAACTGCCCGAAAATATTGTTTCTGTTGAAGCTGTGAACACATTAAAAAATCGTCTTGACAAATACCTCCTCCGGTCGGAAATATTTCCTACACAAGGAGAAAACTCTCCGCATTTTAGTGTCTTTTAACGAACCTCTGTTTTAAGTACAGTAGACGATGGTGCACAGTGTGTTGAACACAAATTTTAACCTTTAATGAATGATAGGGTAAAATTTAATATAATTTTGTTTTTTCCTTTTTCAGATAATATTTAAAAGTTTTTAAATTACCCACAGTATATGGCACACTATCAAAATTCAGCAAGGCAATGCTCGACCACACATACATTCAACTGATCCCTTATTTAAGGAAGTGTCGGAAAATTAGGCTTGAATATTGAAATTGTTAACCAAATAGTCCAGACCTGAATGTACTTGATCTCGTCTATTTCAATTCAATCTAATTCCTTCAACGCCAGAAAGTACCAAGTAACGTTGAAGAATTAATTGAAGCAATGACAGATTGCTTTGAGGAATTACAGAGATCAACATTGAACAATATTTTCTCTATTTTGCAGCAGTCAGTGGAACAGATTATTTTGGCTGGCGGTGGTAACAATTATAGGTTTCAACATCTATCGAAAGTATAACTAGAAAGAAAAGAAATTCTTCCAAATTCAATTCAGATCTCAGAAAAATTGAAGAATAAATTAACAAGTAATGAGTAAATATAGTGGTAAATATGTTTCTTCTGTTGATACGTCATCAATTTCCTGTATTTAATTATAATGCAGAGTTTGTCTTTTGTTATTTATCTTATTAAAAATATTATTCAATGATGCTTATACATTTTCAATTTAGTGTACTGAATTACAGAATAAAGTTTATATTTTTGTTACAACCAGTAGTTTTACAAGTATCCTTTCTAAAAGGTTTACAATTGTTTTGGAGCAAATACATATGTCCGACCAACTTAAACATTGATATGGATCAACTATTTCCGACCAGAGAGAGTATTGAACAAGGAATAGGCCAACATTATAAGGTACAGATTTGATATATTATCAGATCTCCAACGTACTATTGAGCACGACGAGCGCATGCTTATTGTGTAGTACCTGTTATACAAATATTATGCTCCACGGGTCTTGTAATTGATATATTAGGTTGTTACAAAAATAATGGCCGCTTGAAAGTCTGTAAGGCTTCTGAAATCGGCCATTAGTTTTGTAACAACCTAATACCATATGAGTATTGTGAAGAGCGAACCAGTGCTATTGTATCACGGGTCATGTAATTACAATTATAAGCGTTGCACCATGAGTTTGTAATTGTTGCGTACCACAAGTCTTATTATTTTCTACCCTAGGTCATATGATTTAATTTTACCACGAGCTATATTACTGTGTACCACTAGTCACATAGTGTTCTACGAGTCATGTACACAGTTTCTGTATACCTTGAGTCATGTGATAATTATGTCTCACTAATAATGTACTTACTATATCCTGAGAGTCACGTAATAGTTGTGTTTTGTGTTACATAATTATTGATTACCACGAGCCATATGTATGTGTCGTGCGTGTTTTTTATATATGTGTACTGCAATTCAAATGTCTGTTGTGTATTAAGAATCATATAATAGCTGTGTATCTCGAGTGTTGTAATGATTGTATATTGCGAGTCGTATAATTCTTACGTGCCCCGAGCCATATTTATGTGTTCTACTAGTTAGATAGCTATTGGGTACCAAAAGTCAAACAACTATTGCGCGCGAAGAGTAATACAATTTTTTTGTAAAGTGAGTCAAGTAATTATTGCATAAAAATTGATTACTGAGAGAGTGACTGTCGTCCCTTCTCTTATTCTTTTTACACCTTGTGCCCTCCTCTCAAGGCCACTGCTTGTGCGTGGTTGATGCCTTAACTTTAAACGGCTTGGGACGTGGGTAGCAATCTACGAATGTACGAATTGGCTTGTTCTTGATGCCATATTCTATTCTATTCATTATAGGGTTTGCACTTTTTTCAAAATGAAAAAAAGATTATGGATTTCATCAATTGAACTTACTCGAGAACTCCATGATTAAAACAAAGATTTCTTTATGCAAAGTAGGGTGTATTTCTTATTCCCATCTCTTAAAGCTACTCCAGTTGCTGATCCAGAAAGGAACACTTCATTTCACAATGAAAACGTTTTACCTGTGTGATTTCTACTAAATTGAACCTCTTAGAAATAGTGACTGAATGACACCCGTCGCATTTTAATCTGTTCAAAAGTCCCTCTCCAAGTCCAACCGATATAGGAATAGAAATCACGAGAGAGAGTGTCATGACCTATTCATGTCTACTAACCACCCTAACTCCTTACCCAATGCACTTAGTGGGTGGCACCGAGACGTAAATGAGTGCCAATGTTAACTACGCTTGAGATCCTCTCATGTACGAAGTCACGGCAAGGTAGGAGTTAATTTTCAACAGCAAAGTGTCACATCAGGCTGGAAGGAAGGAACTTGAGGGCAGGTTTCGGTTGTTCCCTTATCTATAATAAAATAAACCTTAGATAGAAAATGTATTTCTGATCTACAGTTGCTCCTACTGAGCGATTTATGAAGTGACTTCATGTGCTTTTGCTTAAAAATACAAGTCAATTTTAAAAGTCTCTAAAAATTTTTGGTGTGTTTTTTATTTATTTCATAGAGTTCGAGACTATGTATCCCTCTGAAGCGCACATTTCTTGAGGAAGAAACGCATTTTCCTTTTATTTAGCTATAATGTCAGTGAATTCAATACGGCTATACAGTAGAATCCGTCAAAATCTTATCAAATTCAGCATCTCATTCAGTGCCTGGTTCCCTGAATTCTAGTCAAGAACAGTGACATACTCTCATCTCTACAGGAACCCAGAATTTGTAGTGACATTAATTTGGTGAACCCAGTGACGGAGGGGTCATAAACGCGTCGCAAAAGCAGTTCCTTGAGCCCATGAAAAATAATTCTCCAAGTGCATTCTCTGCTACTCATAAAAGCTGACTAGAACGATGTAAGGGGGCTAGGGATTCCTTTACTGAATTTATTCAGTAGATAAGGTCTAGATTATGAAAGGAGGCTCAAACGAATTTGAGAGATGGTAGTGCGAGTATTATAATATGGAGATTGAAACAAGAGTGAGATGAGTAAAATAAAGAAAAGGGAGAAGTAGGATATTGGTGGAGAATTAGAATTACTGTATGATAGAGAGAGGCAAAAGAAAAAGGTGTTATCATTCACGATTGGATTTCTGAGTGAAACAGCAACTGAGAACAAAGCATTTGAGGGATAGTTACTAACGAAAGGTTATGAGGGTCTTAATAGATATTAAGTGGAGAAAGCTGGCAAGAGAATGGTAATTGATAACAAGGGAGTTATTTGGGGAAAAAAGTTTTAACGCCTTGAGGACAACCTTAGACAGAGCAAGAAAATCTTTTGGAGGGCAGTAAAGAGAAAGAAAATTATGTTCGTTAAATGCAAGCGTTGCACGATGCAATGTTTTTAATACCATTGAGAGTGAAGTAGTGAGGGGCTGAAGTTGCATGTTAGTGATGAGAGAGCGGTGGCATAATGGCATGTAGAGCTGTACAAGGTATCAGACAATGCAAGTTGGGAGGAGCGGAATAGAAGAACGATAAAAAATGATGTAGGACTTAAAGAAGAAGCGAAATATGCACGCAGGATCTTCGAGGGAATAGGCGTAGGCGTATACAGATATAAAATTGAGGAACACTCAGGGAAGTTATTTGTTAACATTAGAGTGTCAGTGTTTACTTGTCGTAAACTTGATGGATTCTGGCCTGGAACTGGAGCCTTTATTTCGTTAAATGCAAACCGTTATCATAAGTTAGACTATTATCCAACCTTTAGGAAGGTTGTTGAATTTAATTTGTGTAGAAAAATGTTTGAAAAATTTAAACTGGAGGCTTTCATTTCTCGCATAATTGAAATATTTCAAACTTTAAACCACTCCAAAGCTTTTTAATTCTCGCCCTGGCAGAAAACCAAACTCCATATGTTTATTTTAATGAACTTTTGATTCGCTTTAACCTCAGTGGTCATTTAAATCAGGCTTTGCTTTTAGAAAGAAATACTTTTCAGTAATTCCCACCAGTTCAATTAGGCTTGAGCCTCCAACAAAGTCGCGTGCTCGCTCTACGTCACTCAGTTGTTTCTTGTCTGCAGTGAAAACAAAGGAGGTGTGTGTGTGTGTGTTATGGTTCAGTTTCTACATCATTACACCTTCAATTTAAAATATCTGAAGTTTAAATTGAGATTCCTTAATTTCAAATTGAGATTTCTGAAGTTCAAGTTAAGATACCTGAAGTTCAAGTTAAGATACCTGAAGTTCAAGTTAAGATACCCGAAGTTGAAATTACGGTAGCTGAAGTTGAAATTACGGTAGCTGAAGTTGAAATTACGGTAGCTGAAGTTGAAATTACGGTAGCTGAAGTTGAAATTA
>VCRD01001481.1:120547-134984 GCA_006783055.1 Trinorchestia longiramus | reverse complement strand
CAATAGCTGACCACTAAATATTATTGCATACCATAGAATATCACAATATCACTGAATTTCATTACACAACTGAATTGCAATGATCCTACTTACCCCATAATTTCATTTCACAAACTTGAAGAAAATTTTCAAGGAATGGATAATATTTTCATCCCACCTTTTTTTATTGAACTATTATTCAGCTGTAATTCAACTATAATACATTAATTTAAATTGAATTTTACTTCCCTGTATTCTATTTCTTTTCGTGAGAATTGAATCCCTTCTGAGTGAAATAGATTATTTTTTGCGTGATCGAAATATGCGATGATGTTCCTTACATTTTCTAGAATCGGCTAGCTTGCAGAACAAAGCAGAGATGACAGTTAATTATACAGGTAGGAAGAAGTATGGTCATTCATTCAGGGAATTCTACGTACATTTTATGTGGCGGGTTTAACCTTGTTCATAGACGTGTGTCAAATGAATCTTGAACTCTGGCAAACGACTGTTAGAGCACCGTAGTTTTTGTGAGCTGTTGGCTGATGCACACTCACCGTTATCAAAATTGTACGAGTCACAGTAGTTTCGAGCGCAAAAAATGGCACATATCAATTCAGAGCTCAGATTCCTCGATTTCCCTGCCAGTTGAAGCGTCCCGCACCAGTTACGGCTCTCTGAGCTCACCCATAACTCGGTCGTTACAAAAGTTAGGTGGAACTCGAGCATGATCAGCACGTGGAGCTGAGTTGAAACTAAGCTTTTCATTTTCAGCTGCATTGTTAACAGAGTGCATCGGAAAATTGTTTCTCAATATGTTAATTCTGCTGTTGATGATTTTCTTTTCGTCAGGATTTCTATCTGAATCAAGAAAAATAACGTAGTTGTTTGGTAAACGTAGTGACTCACAAGGTCAGCTCCTCATCAATGACTATGTGCAATTGAAGACATGCAGTTCAAACCCAGCATTCCTTTATATGGCGAGGCATGACTCCCTGCTTTGATGGCCCAGTGAATAGTATATCATTCTTCGATCAGTTTTAGATTTGACAGCAGGAGTCATGCTTCTGTTGTTGTTTTTGTTGTTGTTTGCCTAGCAAGTGATCGGAGGGGCGACTCAGGGTGCAAGAGATGCTTTGTAACAATCGCATGCGCTGAGTAGAAACAGTTTCGAGGTTGAAGAAAATTTGGCCTTATATAAAAAGAAGAAATCGGATTTCTGCTTACTACGTCGTATGCAATTTTCTAATAATTTTTTGACATAGCTATACCGAAACTATAGATATTCAGTTAATTCCCATTTCTTTCGTAAGCGAAATTATTGCATTCATGAGAATTGTTGAGACAATTTACGTGTTAGGAAGAGTACACGAATAACAATAAAGAAAAATGAAATAAAATGACGACCTAAAATAAGAGAAATTGATAAACTGAAACTTAATGGAAGAATTAAAGAAGCTCTCATTGAAAATAAATGCTGGATGTGAGGTTTTCACATTCATGACCGATTGGCTGATACACAGTTGTAACGAAAAAACTGGTTAACAACTTAATCCTGGGTAAAAAATTAAGATATTTTCAATTGTTATCTATGGAATAATTTTATGTATAAAAATACTTATGACACTTATTCCCGCAAATCTTGGCTGAATCATAAGTGCAACGAATGGTGCTGGTAAAACCTAACTGGCAGAAAAAATTCTATCAATTCGAAAGGCAGACTGCAGACATCACATCTGTAAAGATGTGACAGTGTAGTACCATATTCCGGTACCCCAACTGATGTTCTTCAAAGAACGAAAAATGAGTTTATAGTTTCTTAGGTATTGTAGAAATGTTGGAATATGCGCGGAAAAAAAGCTCTGAGGAATTTTTTGATCAATTGTAAAATTTTATTTAATTGCAGAATTTTAATCATTAGCAGAATTTTAACCAATAGTAGAATTTGAATCAATAGCCGAATCTTATTCAGTTGTGGAATTTGATTAAATTACAAAATTTCATTTCCCTACAGAATTTTACTCAATTACGGAATTTTATTCAATTACGTAATTTTAATCAATTATGGAATTCAAATCAATTGCAGAATTTGATATAATATGGTTCTAGAGCATGCAATGCACCCTTCCTCTTAATTTTGATGGTTAAGCAGCACAACTATGGGTCTCTCTGAACAATCACTGGCGTTTGATCACGACTTCAATTATGAATGCCTGACTCACCGCTTAAGTTTAAAACCAGTTTGTTCTCGACTTGACAATTGGTGGAAGGCGTGTGCAAAACCAGAAGCTTCTCTGGGCAGGTTGACGTAGGTTCAATACGTCATGGTGAATATCCAATTGCGATCGAACAGAGACGACGTTTATGGATGAAATTCTCCCAACACAGCAACAAACTACTAATGGTGCTACCGTTCCTCACTTTTCGCTTCCTCTCTTCCAAGACCATGTTCTAGAAGTATATAGATTTTCTTCTTCTTCTTTGTCGTGTTTATTTGTGGCTTTGAAACTATTCCATGTAGCCTCAGGTCTGAAGGTAGGTTAATTTTTTCTTTTGTTTACGATGTTTCCTTTGTTCCAACCTGCAAAAATAAGAAGTTCAAATATTTAGCGAAAGATAGCAAGGGTTCTGCGATTTCATGTTCTATAAATCTTTCAATATAAACAATATTTCATTTCACAGTTTATTTTTTTCTCTCCTATTTTTTGTTATGGCATGCCCGACCCAGTGCCATGCATGAGTTGTTATATCCGTACTGGAGGTCCAGCCTGGGTGGCGCAGCCTGGAGCTTCTTAAGGCCAAGAGGCAAAAATAGCTTAAATGATCAAAAGGGTCCTTACAAAACAACTCTTGAGGGCATATCTCTGAAGGAGTGAAATTGGAGCTTGTCAAAGATTAAGGAAACACCCCCTCATACAGGTGGCAACTCTTTACAGTAATCTATGGCAGAGCTGCTTAAGGGAGTATTTCCCGTCTCTGTTCTAAAACTTTACTTTTTTTGAAGAATTAGGGTTAGTATCAACGGATGTTAGTCACATTAGTCTACTTGTTCTTCATTTTCATGTCTATAAATTGCAACTATTCAAAATCAGTTTTGGCGCAACGTATTTGTGAGCCAGTCTATATCAGGTTCTGGTTTTGCATTTTCGTTTACTCGTTTATTTGATCCCATATATTCTCTAATTTGTGAATTTTTTCCGGTATCGGAAAAGAGCCTCTATAATCAATTGTTGTACATCTTCAGGGAAGGGGCCACCTCCTAATATATTTTTCAAGGAAGCAGGAACGTTTAAAGAAGTTAGAGTGTTTGTTACGTTGGCGCGTTCATCAGAATAGTTTAAGCTATTAAAGAGCACAAGTTCAGTAGTTTCTACTCTACCACATGGGCAATTGTGATCATTGGTCTGATTAACACGGAACAAGTGGGACCTAAAACCTGTATGCCCAACTTGTAGTACAGCCACGGCAGTTTCTACACGACGGTACCTATGAGAGGTCCAGGGCCAACTACCAGAACTGTCTAATTACACGAGGTGACGCCTCTTCCGGGTTATCCTCACATGTTGTAGCTATATTGAGTTCCAACGTGTTCTAAATGTTTTACATGCAAGACTTACAGTTTCCTCCTTAGAATAGGGCGTCAGTGTACGGTATCGCAGTAAATGCGCCGCTTTAGCAGCGCTGTCTGCAGTCTCATTACCTGACACACCTCTATGGCCTGGAATAAACTGAATCCTGATACAATGAGAGGAAGTAATGTTAACCAACTTGTTCTGTATATTGTAGACTAGAGGAATGTAGTATTTAGGTTTTGTGTCGTAAATCAAATATAGAGAGCTCAATGAATCTGTGAAAATGAAGTATTTATCAGAGGGGCCAGAATTTTCCAAGATCCAAGACAGGGCTTCATGTATTGGATGCAGTTCACATTTTATTACTAGTTCTTGTGGGTGAAGTTTCCAATTTAGCGTGACTCCTTTTGAAAGGACTATAACCACAGCTGAGGAGGAACAAGTAGGCTCGGAAATTGGCAAACCATCTGTGAATATAGCTATGTAATCTGCAAACTTTGTATTCGTTAGTTCAATATAGGTTTGGATAACTGATTGGGAGCTTAATGAAGACACAGAAGAAGGTAAAAATTCAGTCAGAATGCAATCATCCGTCCTGAGCCAAGGAGGAAGTGGCAAGATAATTGAAGCTGCATTTGCAGAAAGAGTTGGGAGGCCAACTTTGGGGAAAATAGCTCTTTCACTCGCTGGGCAATAAGAAATGAGAACCAATTTGAACGGTATTTAACCTCTGAAACAGATCAGAAGTGGCTACATTAAGGCGCAGCTGGAGCAGTCTACAGTAGTATCTGCATGCTATCTCTTCTTGGAGTAAAGCCAAAGGTGGAATGTCGGCCTTTATTTGAGGGGAAGTGATGGGAATAGTTTTACGACACCCAGTTGCAATGTACAGGCATTGGTTCTGGATGCTGTTCAACTTGGAGAGATTACTAGGGTCTGCTGTTCCATATAATGGTACAGCATAATCAAGGCAACTGCGAACAAGAGTTAAAGTTTTAGTAATACCTCACGGTCAGCACCCCAGTCCTTACGGGATATTGAATGGAGTATATTAAGAATTCAGGTAATTCAGGTAATTTATTTGAGGTTCCCATCGTAGGTGGGGACCATCTAAAATTACTCATAGATATTTATATTTTTGTTCAAAAGTAAGAGGTTGCCTGCACAAGAAAATAGGAAGTGGAGTTACTCTTTTATAAGTGAAGCACATGGTCTTTGTTTTTTTACAATTTACTTCAAGACTCCACTGTTGTGACCATTTATTAACACGTTAAGTGCGATACGACCCACCGGTGGGTCGCTCAGGTTAGGTTCTGTAATTTTTCAAAGCTTTCTAGTGACTGTGTGTACAAAGTAAAGATTTGCACCGGCTAGACAATCGCACTCAACGTGTTAAGGGAGTCCATTTGGGTTCGGAGTTTGTCGGTTGCTACATGCAGGTCATTGTGTGCTGTAAAAAGTTAGGTCATCTGCATATTCACACGACTGCACCCCTGTTTGAATTGGAATGTCGGACATCATTAGGTTGAATAGCATAGGGGACAAGATACCACCCTGTGGAACACCACTTCTAGCTCTTCTTACTGAGGAGTAAGAGCCCTCGAGGTATACCTGGAAAGAGCAATTATTTAGGTATGAGTGATGCCATCGTAGACTTGCCCCTACACTTCACTTGAACCCAGCTGGTAGAGGACTTCTGCAGGCCAGACTGTATTAAATGCATCTGTTAAATTCACAGAGACATAATAAAATTTCTCTCCTGGCAATTGCAGAATGAATTGCGACTTCCAGACGAGCAACCTGATTGACTGCCGCCAGCTGCTGTCTGAATCCCCCCAGTGAATTTCTAAAAGCCCCATTTTGTTCTAAATAGGAGGTAAGGCGCTGAGCTATCGTTCGTTCCATCAATTTCAGGAGGCAGGAGAACAATGATATGGGGCGAAAGACTAAACAGCAGTTAAAGGTTTAAAAGGTTTAGGGATGAGAATAATTAAAGCGAGCTGTCATGACCTTGGGATGTCACCAGTACTAAGACTACTACAGCACAAGTTGAGAAGCCATCTCCTATAAATATCTGGTAAATTTTTCAGGTGCTCATTGTACACACGGTCCAATCCAGGAGCAGTGTTTCCCAGGTAGGCCAGACTCCTATCTAATTCACCTGTTGTAAATGGTTCATTTAAAGGGGACTTAACTGAACTGCATAAGGCCAGCACAAGTGGAAGTAGAACAAACTGAGGGAATAGGGTTGGAGGTGGGGAACCAGGGTTTTTTTTAAAATGGTTAGTCAGTGCATTGGCTTTAGAGTCTGAGTCTGTTAAAATGGAGTTCAATGAGATGAAGGGCTGTACTTTTTCCAAAAAGGGGTTTGAAGGCGCTTTATTTGTTTCCATACCAAGGATATTGGTGTTTCAGAATTAATTTTATTACAGAAATTGACAGAAGATGCTTTCTTGGTAATTTTGACTTCAAACTTTACTCATCCTTGACAACGTTTAATTTCTATTAAAGTCTTTGAAGGCTGGGATAACAGGGTTCTTTTTGCTTGTTGTTTTGCTTCCACTGCTTCTGCACATCTAGGGGACCCCCACGTTTTATTATAGTGGGGAGATCTGTATTTCTTTGTTTGTTCAAAAGTTGTAACACTGGCTGATATCAAGTTTTTCCTAAACTCATCAAACCCCTGTTTTACCTATCCTCAGGCATTTCTGGTTGTTGCAGTGCAGCAGACCAGTCCGCCCACTTCCCACTACCAAACTTTCAGAATGGGCGGGGCCTGTATCTAACTGAAGAATAATGATCAATGCCTAAATCTAGTTCTGTTGATATGGAAGCAATTGGTTTCAGAACAGCTGAAAGGAAGGCAAGATTAAGGGTAGAGGAGGAATTTGGATAGACAATAAAGTATGTGGGTAGATAAGAAGGAGTAAGCAGAGCAAGAGAATGATTATTTTGTAGAATTTGTTCTAAGTTTCTTCCCGTGGTGTTTGGTGACTTAGCTGGTTCCCACAGAGGGTTGTGGGTATTAAAGTCCCCCACAACGACGTGGATGGGCAATAGCTGGTCAAAGTAGTGTAGGAATTCCATAGTGGTAAGTGTCTTATTGGGGTTATAGATGCATAAAATTGAGAAAAAAAATATTTTGCTTGTATAGTGTTATGCTCAAGACTTCTAGAAATCCATGATTGAAAGGAGTGAGTTATAGTTCTGTCAATGTTATGTCTGATCTTACTAGAAATGCAATGCCTCCACCAACTTGATCAGCTGCTCTATGTCTATATAGGGCATTGTAGTTAACAAATATTGGTTCAGATCTGAGACTAGCCAAGTTTCATTTAGGCATGCAATATGGGGTTTTCGGGAGTATCGTTTAATTTTAAAATTGCTCAGTTTGTTATAAAGGCTTCTACAATTTCACTCTAAGAGCTTTAGTTCTTTGGTTCCAGACATTTTGAAAGTTTATTATTGAGTTTAGTGCTGTACATTGTGCGAAAATGTTTTTCAGAGGCATGCAGGGATTTATTCTCTGTTGCTGAATGTGAAATGTGGGCATTTGTCTTGTGTTTTCATTTTTTGGATTTGGTCTTCCTAAGATGGGGGAAGGTGTCACTTGAGTTGTTGGCAAGTAAAGAGTGGTCATTAAGTGAGAAGGGTCAAAGCAAGCATTATGTTGAGGTTGTGTTGTAGACAGCCTTTCATTGTTGGCAGAAGTGTTCAGCAATTGAGACTTTAGCAATTTCTATTATTAGATCTTGTAGATTCAGATCCTCACCTTGACGAGAGATAGCTGCAAGTGTTCTGGCCAACAACTCAACTAATTGGGCTACAGTGGCATTTGGAGATGTTGGAGAGATGAGTTCATCTCCAGTCTGAGTGCCAACAGAGACTAGTTTTAGATGTTGTGCTTGAGAAGAATATTGAACACCGTTGATTGGGTCACCGTGGAAATGTTCAAGGTTCGATCAGAATGAGGCTGCACCAAGGAAATCCCTCCTGCATGCAAGACCTGCCTTGCACCCTCTCTATAGGAGAGCTTTTGAATTTGCCTAACTTTCTGTACTTCTCTAGCTTGCCTGATTTTGGGTCAACCTCCATAATTTGCAGTGTGGTTACCACTGCAATTGCAACACGTGCGTGTACATGGGGGGGGGACAGTCATTGCTGTTGTGTGCACTACTGCACACAACATATCGGGGGGCGACTCTACAATTTATAGCACTGTGACCAAACCTCTGACAGCGGCAATACTGCTATGGTTTACCTATGTATGTACTTACTCGGTACTACTGGTATCCAATCCGTACAAACTGGGGCAGAGTGGTAGTACTGAATACCACATTAAAAAATGCAGTCAGTATTTTATCTTTACCTTTGTATATACGTTCCACTGTCACTCCTCCGGAGCCAGCATCAATCAGTGCTTCGGTTAATTCCTCACTGTTGGTGTCCTTCCGCAAGGCCCGATTGTCCCACTGAAGTGATTTGGTTGACTGGCAGGCGACACTTGACCTTCCATGCTCCAATCTCTAGAACACTCAGGAATGGGGAAACATTTTTATAATGTTTTCTCATTTTGACAACCAGAATATTTCTACCTAAATTTTTTATGTTGCCAATTCCTTCTTTTCCAAAGTCAGAATTGACCAAAGATTTGCTGAATGCCAAATCATTTGCGAGGAATCTTTTGTTTATTGAGGCATCCTCCACACTGGGTTCCACCAATATAATGGTGGGATTAGTTGGATTATTGCTCTGGGGCATCTTTCCACCAGTGCATTGAGTTAGAGTAATGAAATCCCCTTGTTCAGGTGAAAACCCCTCGAAACTATAGACCTCTAGATTCAGATTTTTTTGGATTAATTTCAATAAGTGGTATAGGGGACAGAGGAAACTGTTGGGCATCCAGTAACTTTCCAGTCTCCCTGATTTATGGGCAGAGGTCATCCGATATCATGACTTTACTTGAAGATAGGGGTTGAGAAGGAGTAGAGTGGATCCAGTCAGTAGAGGAATCTATGGAGGCCCAGGTATCTGAATATCCTCCTGATGAGGAGACACAGCTCGTCCCCCTCTTCTGCCTTTTTTTACGCATGAAATGCTAATAATACAAAAAGAATGTATATAAGAATGCGTTAACAAAAAGTTAAAAAGAATTGGAGATAAATATTTGGATGCCAAAAACTGGATGCAGTTTTCAGGTGATTCTCATCAAAGAACAGGACGATACACCATCTAACCACCTCGCTCGCCGTCTGACCCAAGTATACAGATCCCTAAATAGTTTATCTTCTTAATGTGTCAGATTTGAAGAAAACCGAAAGGGGCTTTCTGAGACGCCGTGGTAATAGAGGAGTTACAGTCAGCCAGTGCATCCAATATTTTTATCGTATCTCAATGCTGGTAACCATTACAATCACTAAATTTATGAAGAAACTATTTTAATGATTTTACTAACAGATCATTTATAATTAAAGGCTTGCCGCTGGTTCTGCCCTGCTGGCCCATGCGTTTCAAAAGCAGTATTCAAAGGTCAAGAAAATGGTTTCTATAAAAGTCTTTACAAATGTTAGCCAGAAGGTTTGTGTAGGCGTTGTGCATATATGTAAGCTCAAATGTACTGTTAAACATTATCTTTTGGTTGTTATTGAATCAGTACTACCTCTGCAAAGCTCCTTAGTTCCAACTGTCAGCACATAAAGTCACAATGAGCCCAACTCCTTTTAAATTGAAATGGTAAATTGGTGTAAGAGATAGTTGGAATATCGTTTGTTGAAAGGGTACCGCTATAGTTTTCGCTGAATGATGATCAGTATGCCAATGTTTCAACTTTTCCATTCAATGCCTGTCCGCCCTACATGGGGTTACCGCAAGCGATGTAAAAATTTATTATCAATAAATGAAGATCAGCTACAGGTGTTATAGGTCGAAATTATTGTACTTTCAATGAAGATTTCTCACCAATGACGAAAATCTTAATACAAGTGCTCATAGCGGAAATTTTTAGATTTTTTACTCCTATAGGATTTCAATTGAGGCAAAGATACTCATTTTTATGTTTTCGTTACAGAGAGGCAAGAACTACAGTTCTTAAACATGACAGTGAGAAGTTGTTCAGGACGATATCCAGAGCGAAGATTTCGTAAACCTAACTCTCTGGTAAAAATACGGCAATTTCTGTTAATAAACGTCAATCCTGAACCGAGTTCACTACGTTGGTAAAGTTCAGGTGATAGTGAAGTGCAGTCTTGATTGCACCTTCATAACCTTGAGTAAAATGTCGTTTTAGGCTGTCGTCTATACAGAGCTTAGTTGATCTTACGACTTAAGTGTCGTTTCTTGCAAGAATTGTTTGTCTTGAACGTAACCTATGGCACCCTAATGTGTGATATACATATATGCATATATATCTATACACAGGGTAAGCCAAAAAAACGAATCTCTTTAACAATTCAATAAAACAACGAGTGACGGAAGAAAAATATTTTATTCTGAGTAAATGAAACCTTAAAACATGTCATTTGAGAAACAGTGATGGAATTTTCATTATTTAAAAATTTCGTCTTGTAGATGGCGTCCTCCTGTTCGAATCCATTCTTAAAATCTCTTCTTGAAAATTTTCATTGGCTGCTGCGACATCTCTGCTAGGATACTGTACATTTCATCTTGATTTTTCTGTGTTAACTTATCCAGGGTTTTTGATCGAGTCGTGTACGCTTATTCTAGAGATAGCCCCATAAGAAAAAATAATCGAATAAATCAGGCGATCTAGGGGCGATCATTGCACGGCAATCACTGAAAGCTGTGCGAGAATTGTTCGGTAACCGTGTGATCTCAAGATTCGGTGACGTTCCCTGGCCCCCTAGATCGCCAGATTTGTCCGTTTATGATTTTTTCTTGTGCGGCTATCTCAGGAGTAAAGTGTACACCACTCAACCAAGAACTCTGAATGAGTTAATACTGAAAATTCAGGCTGAAATGCACAGTATCCCACCTGAGATGTTGCAGCAGCCAATGAAGAATTTCAAGAAGAGATTTCAAGAATGCATTCGTACAGGAAGACGCCATCTACGGGACGTAATTTTTCAATAACTGAAAATTCCATCACTGTTTCTTAAATGGCATGTTTTAAAGTTTCTATTACTATGAATGAAATATTTTTCTTCCATCACTTTTGATTGTATTGGATTGTCAAAAAGTTCCCTTTTTGTGTCACCCTGTATATACCGTATATAGATACATAATATATACAGCGAATGATGATTATCGGTTATTAATAATATTTATTTTGAAAGAAGTACTGATCATACTCATTAGCCTTATAGTCGAAAAATAAATGTAACATTCATGGGTAACCTATCACATTTCATTAAAATTCAGTCTATAATTAATGAGCACAAGGGACTCTAAATTTAGATTTCCAAAAGGGAGAAACACTCTCAAATGTCAATTTCACGCGTTGGTGTTGCAGGGTAAGGGTATTCTAATATGAGTTAAGTTTATTATATTCTATGAAAAATTCGAATTGCTTTTTTCATACATTGTCTCCAAAATATATTTTATTTTCAGGTTGAACCTGGTGGAGCTGAATTTATTATTAAAAAGGAAAAAGTTCCAATACTCGATTGGTTTATTTGTGAGAGAACTCACTGGTATTTTTTCCCGTAATTCATGTAGTCTAGCAAGTGCATGATTATGTGTGTTGAGTTTCTTCTTGTTGACATAGTTACGATGTCAAATTCTAAAGCATCCATTGGACGGCTCGACTTACCTGGGATATGGTTGTAAGACCTTTGGTGTGCTACCTACGCCGTTTTGGGTCCGTTAAGGCAACTGTTTTGAGTTCGTGCCTAACGTCTACTCGAGGTAGACGCCCTGGAGTTCCGCTAGGGCTTCTGATCTCCAGTTATAGCCTGCTACGGTAACGGTCTTACATAAGCATCTACTCAAGTATGTAAGGTTGAAACACCGAGTAAAAGTTAGAACTCCTCATTGATAAACGTTACATAGGTATGATTTACAATTACTGAACACTTTGGAGAACATTGGAATCTAGCGGTAACTAAATTAGAAATGACGTACAATAAGATTTGCATTGAGGGGTGACTAAGCCACTACATGTTCTTATAATGATAGTCGTTCAAACGATCAATTTCTCAGATATATGTAGAAAACCCAGTGTGCAATTAACTAGAAAAATGATACAATTGATCAGGACGAACTTGATTCATCGTACTGCAGTTAGGATTCTACAACAGATCATTGAAAGGGCTAGTCCAATGTTGGATGTCCCATTAAATGATTTGATTAGTAAACATAGCAAAGTGCCTCTTCCTCAACGTATATTTGTTTGAAAGCTTTGTTATGCTGAGGCGAGCGAGAAATACGTAGTGAGTTTTTATTTTTTCGGGTATGTGATAGACTGTTGACAGAATTATTCAATAATACACATAAAAGTGCTTCGCTTAAGATCAAGTTTATAGTGTAATATAGCAATAGAGAAACGTTTCACGACTCCCTTAGAATACACTGACCTACCTTTTGGAGAATAATGCACCTCAATTAGGGAAGCCCTGATATAAGGATTCACTAGACCAGTGTTTCTCAAACTTTTTTGGACTAACGGCCCTTTGGGCAAGAGATTTTCAACAACACTCCCTTTATGTTAAATTTAACCTACTCACATTTCATTACCTGCAACACAATATTTTAAAGTTAAATAATTATATATAATTAAAACTTACCTTTTATCCGTTTAATGAGATGGATGAGCTTGGTGTTTTTTGACCAATTCGTCTATTCTTGGCTCAATGCTACTGAGAAGTAGTCTTAAATCTTCCCTTTGTAGTATCTGGTGTCGATTTCTTCGTTTACTCAGAAGCTGCATAACTGCATTCAATCAATGTTCAGCCATGTATGAAGAAGAAAAAGCGAGGAAATAAAGTTGTACTACCTACCACAACTTCGGATGCTTTTCAGGAATTTCTCTTTGTAACCAGAATTCATAGTATGATTTTTTAAAATGAGGTTTTAATTCGAAGTAGTTTTTTACCGCCAACAGCACTTCTTGTTTTGCAGAATTGTTGTCACTTTTCCAAGCGTCTGTAAATGGATTTAACAGCCAGTCTGGTATTTCCATATTGATCAAATCTTGGTATCTGCGATTCATATCTTCAAGCAAAGAATTCAAATAATTACAATAAATCAGGATGTCATCATCCTGTACAGATGTGCCAAACTCTTCATTTTCTAGCTCGATGAGATTTGGAAGTTGAGAAAAATTTCGGCGGCCGACATTATTCCTAAAATGAGTAAGTTTGTCAATAAAACTGCAAATCTTCGATTTTGCTTTGATAAAATTTACATCACTACTCTGTAGTTGCAAATTTAAATCGTTAAATGGGTCAAATAAGTCTGTCAAGTAGGCGATATTACTTTTGCAAATTATGAGATCATCACTTAAGGCGCAGAATATATTCTCCTGTAGAAACTCCACTACAGTGTTGAAAAGAGAAAAAAATCGTTTCAAACAATTTTCTTTGGAAAGCCACCTTACTTCGGTGTGTAAAAGAAGACGATCAAATTCTTCTCCATTTTCATGACAGAGTTGCTTGAACATTCGAGAATTGAGTGGTTGACATTATATTTTTTTCACTGCTTTGATAACAGCATCAAGAGATTTACAAAGACGATCGCTGCTTAAGTTCTTTGCTACCAAATGCTGTCGGTGATATACACAATGAATCGTAAATATACCAGGTACTGCTTTCTTCAAATAAAAAAGAAACCCTTTGTATTTCCCTGTTAATGCGGGAGCTCCGTCTGTTGCACAGGCAATGATATTTTTCATAGGTATGCCTCTTTTTTTAAAGAACAGCTCAACTGCAGAAAAAATAGACTCACCACGAGTATCTGTTTCAAGTTCTTTTGCAAATAGCAATTCTTGCACTACTTCACTGTCTTTAATGAACCGAACATGTCCCAAAAGTCGTGTTTCATTGTTTGGTAGTGTGGACTCATCTAACTGTAAGCCAAATTGTCTTTTCAGTATGTTGCATAAAATGTCTTCATTATCTTCAGACATTTCATCAACTCTTCTTTGAACTGAATTATTACTAAGAGGAATAGATTTGGTAACTACGTGTGGTGAAGCATGAGGCACCATTGTTTTTTAGGACTTCTTCTATAACGGGAAGAAGGAGCTGCTCGCCAATTGTTTGCGATTTTCCAGATCGAGCAATCATTTTTGAAATATTGTACGAACAAACGAGTCCGTCGTCGTTTTTCTGTGATTGCTTTGTCATGAGGGAAACAATAGAACTTCTGTTGCGAAATTTGTCACGTTAAGTCTGGGAATAAGGCATAAGGATGAATCTTCTTTAAGTGATCAGAGTCTGGATGGTTTCATTGCCTCATTAGAGAACACTCTCTCGCAGATAAGACACACTGGTAATTTCTCACTATTAGGAACACTAATGAAACCGAACTTCAAATATTCAACTCTATATTGTCTGTACTTTCTTTTTGATTCATTATGAGCCATGATTAAGGGTGGTTAAACGCTCTGAAAACAAATAAACATTAAAAGTGAACATAAAATCCACGAAAACCAACAAACATGCCACGTTTTATTAATGAAATAATGTTCTTGGTTAAGAAATCTTGAAAAATAAAAATGATACTCCAATAATGTCTAATGAAAACAATTAAAAAGTATGACTGCAACAAATTCACACTAGTTCACTAAAAAAACTGTACCATGTTTACTCATTCAAACTGGTCAACGAGAACATATTGTACTTTGTTTGTTTCTTGCCTCAGACGCTGCCATAATTTTTTGTTTTAGTCAAGGACTACTATGAACAGGACGTGCACGGTCATATAGTGGA
>VCRD01001481.1:60172-111953 GCA_006783055.1 Trinorchestia longiramus | reverse complement strand
GAATATCATTTAGGTTAACTCTGTTCACTTCGTCACATATGACAATCGGCATACATCTATTTACGCTTTTGAATTTGACTACCAAGTTACACCAACTGCGCTTGTGAACAATGTAGTTAATAGTAGAAAATGAATCTGAAATTGAGAGTAAAACTCGTGTAAAATGTATGTACGCACTTGCATGACGTGACCTTTTTAACGGCAGAAATCGGTGAGTAAAGTCTGAAATGGACGTGGTTGACTGGTTTCAGTATGACGTGGTTGACTGGTTTTAATAAGACATCGATGACTGGTTTTAATATGACAGGGTTGACTGGTTTTAAAATGACATGATTGACTGGTTTTAATATGACATGGTTGACCGGTTTTAATATGACATAGTTGAGTGGTTTTAATATGACATAGTTTACAGGTTTTAATATGACATGGTTGACTGGCTTTAATATGACATGGTTGATAGGTTTTAATATGACATGGGTGACAGATTTTAGGTCAACTAGGCAAAAAGGTTTTAGATTGACAGGGCCGGGTGAATACACGTTTAAGTACATCGTTGACGAGAATTTTACGATTTTCACATATAAAGATCAAGATATACAGGATGGGGCATAAAAACTGTTACAAAACATAAACAATTTTTTATTGGAAAAAGACATTGATTTCAATGTCTGACCTTAACAAATAGTAACACACTAATCTACAAAGAAAAATTATTCTAAATGTTTCAATTTTACTCCCATTACTTGGTAAAGTCTTTCAGGGAAAGTCCTTAACAGCCACATGAACTATTTCTAAAGGTATTTTCTCCCAGCAATAATTCAATTTTGACCCTAGATACGATGACAAGGACAAGGTGAAATGTTTTTTTTACCAACATTTTGTGGATTTTGTAGTTTCTCCCTAGTTTGCTTATTTCGGATGAATTGGGTCTCTTTTTCTACAGACAGTGTCAGCAATTAATGACTAAATTTTATCCAAAATATTAGGCATATCTTTAATAATTAATTTGCAAAATAATATTGCGTGGTATTTTTGAAATATCAATTGTTAAAATTGATTTTAAAAGATGTAATAGGAATTATGTCCCACCCTGTATTTCATCAGAATTAAATTCCAATAACGGAACCAATTTATTCGATTCAAATTTATATATTCAATATGAGAAATAGCCATCGTGACCTTGCTCGTCTAATAGATCGATGCTAATTGGCTTTAATTTTCGCACTTATTTCCTGAAGTGTTTCAATGATTGGCGGTAGGTGCTTTCTTAAGTTCCAAAATTTTCGAGCCTTGTCGAACGCCGGTCATTTATCAGATGGTGTTCAAAGCTTTCAGTGAAGTATTTAGCTCTCACTCTCATGCGCATACGATAAAGACATGCGATGCAGCCAAACGTATATGAAAATGAAATGGTCAAAATTATTTCAACGTCGTCTGTAGTTGAAGTAAAAAGCTCCCATCTTTCCTAGAAATTCTGATGCACGCATTCATTGAAACCCTTCTGATAGCAATCAGTAACCCTTCATCTATTCAGTTTGAAGCTATGACTTCCGACAGCGTACAATATTATCTATCGTAAAATAATTTCAGAGTGATGAAGGCCTAGAACTCTTCTTCAACATCTTTCTCACTATCGTCTACCTTCGTACACATCCCCTGATCTTCCCCTTTTCATAAAGTAAGACTCATTTTACATTCTCCAATTTAAAATGTACGCACTTGTTCTTTCCACCACTGTGCAGATGAGCGAAAGGGTGAAATGAGCGAAGTGTTTTAAATTCTCGATTTCAAAATATTGTTGTTGCGACAAAGTACGCAAAATATAGAATAAGATTATTTCATTCCTGCAAAATTTGGGCAAGAATTTATTATGATATCTCTACGTAATTTTTAACCACCTATTTGTGGGCTATACGAGGGCATTTTTTTCAACCTTCGATGGGCTATTAAATAAAACAATTTTGCACAACATGATAATTTTATTACTAAAAGTACTGCAGAGTATTACTTATTTCTCTTCATAATCACTAAAACCGATACAGCCCGATTGGATTGCCTTAGCTACAGGTGATTTAACATGACCACTACGACCGATGCTCCCGCCAAATGTGAGTTATGAATTGTAATCCGCTTCCTGCAAGCAGAAGGACGTCGTGCTGCAGGATGAGCAAAGTGTACGGGGACAACTTTATGAGTGAGGGCAGTGTACGAGAATGGTGTAGAAAATATAAAGAAGGGCGAACTGAAGTCAATGAAAAAGGTAGATACTAGCGGAAGTAGTGGTGGACTTGCACCGTGGTGCACTTTCTTCATGGACGTCGGTTCGCCTTTTTTCAAATTTTCTACACCATTTTCGTACACTACCCTCCCACACAAACTTGTTCCGGTACACTTTGCTCATTCTGCAGCACTACGTATTTCTAATTGCAGGAAACGGAACACACTTCGTAACACATTTTGCGGCAGCATCGGTCGCAATGACAATGTCCAATTGTCCGTACCCCGGGCAATTAGGCTGTATTCGTTTTGGAAATTATGTAGAGAAATAAGTAAAACCCTGCCGTACTTTTTAAAATACAACTTTAATGTGATGTCAATTTGCCTTTTTGTAGACCATCGGAGATTGACAAGAAAATCCCTTGTATATAAAGATGATATTATACTTGTTTTATTCCGTGAGATTCGAATCGGCGCCGATATAAGCGCAATAGCAAAATATAATCGAAGACAGTCGAAATGATACCATAAATGTGAGAAATGGTGTGTACATTTTTTCTGTCTTGATTTCTGATTAAAAAAGACTTCCAGTTGTTCGAAAACGATTTTAAAGAGTTAAAACCTCTTGACAGAGCAAATCGCTCCATTACTTTCAGTATGCTTCCACCACAATATTACGTAACCCATACTACTATCACACGTCTGCTGAAGAGGAATAGAATATTTCAGTCAATGTTATTGGAGAGTATGTCCCGCATGAGCAGTCCCGTGAAATCACTATAGCGCATTGACTGCTGCTAGTTGTTGCATTCACGTCACCTTCATGCACTTCTTTTAGGTAAACTTGTAAGTGATGTAAAGTGATGCCTGGATCAGTCAACAGAGAATTACATCCTCTATCACGATAACGTCCGTCCTCACACTGCTCGATTAATAAGGATCTCTTGAAAGATTTTCGCTTGGAAATATTTCTACTTCCTTGGTATTCTATAAACCTTTCTTCTTATGATTGTTTCTGATTCATTTTTTACTGCATTCTGGTAATGCAAAACCATTTTGATGGTCTTTGGTTAACATTGAGAAAAAAATCTTGAAGGAGTTCGATTCATCTTTTGTATTAATACCAAAATAATTTTAGCAAACGGGGCATTTATTAGTTAGGCATAGGCAATGAGGTTGGAGATTGAGATGAAATTGATGTCAATGATTGAATATTCTTTAGTTAAAAGTTTTCAACCTATAACACAGGCATGAAAAGATAAATTGGTTTTGTTCCAGTATGATATTTCTCGAAACTCACCTTGATGATTTCACCAAACACGCGTTGCTCTTCGCAACCTCTGGTGTACATTGATCCTCTTATTGATGTGCCTCAGCCTCGTGAAGTATTCATTGCCGTACTGCTGCACTTGTGCGGGTCCATTTCATGGCAACGGTGTATCGTGAAAGCAGATTGCCCGATAATTCACAGCAGACAAAGAAAGCGTTTAGACTGTGCCTGGTTTCAGAAATCCTTACAGATGATATGCAGATGATTCGAAGTTTTTGCTCTTCTTTCAGAACATCAAGTCAGCTATAAAAGTCAGATATTTGTTTGAAATGAAGTCCTTGGCGGTGAGGCTCTTGCTGCTAGCTGGTAAGTTGTAACTTTTGTTAAAAATTAAAAACTTAATATAAGATAGAGTATATCTTGGCTATAGAATACAAGCTTTTAGTAAAAATTACTCACCTAGAAAGGGGTAAGAAATTTTTCTGAAATTCACTAGATGGAGTATGCTCCAAGTGTCTGTTCTCGTCAAAGTTGGTTAGGGATTTAACTCTTCACAGTGGTAAATCTAGCTTTTTTTCGCAAAATCCTCACTGGTTGCTGAAGGCTGGTATTGGTCAAGTTTTACTGTGTTGTCCTTATCCTTCTTTTACTTCTCTTTCTCTTTCGTAGAAAAGGTTAGTGTTGTGCAGTAAGTGACCTCCATCACAAACGTCAGTATTTGCGTCGAATCTTTGTACGCTTCATTCGTAAATCTTTGGTTGCGTTGTGATGTTCCTCGCAGGTAAAGCCTCTTCAAGTAATGTATTAGTCTGCATAATGTGAGTTTATGGATACACATATGTTATGTATGATTTGAAAATTATGTGATTGGTTCGAAGTATGCATAAATATGTTGAATTATGCAATTGTGCATGCTTTAGCCACATTATTTTTCGTATACTCGTTAAAAAGGTTTTTCATCCCAATTTTTGATGAAACTCAAATAGTAACGATATAGGTAGAATAGAATAGAATAAGGCAACAGAAACAAGCCATTTGGTTCATTCTTGGGCTGCTACCCAATTCCCATGCATCTAAAGTAAAGACACCAATCACACACATGCATCTTAACTATACATCCCCTTTATCGCCCACATGCGCTTACTTTAATCACGTACAGGCATTTCAGTCACGCAAGCATACCGCAAACATACATACATACTCGTACACAGACCCAACAATTACGAAGGATATGGAATTAGTACTTCACAGAAATATTGGGAGATTATTTATTCCATATTTATCGAGACGATTTTGAACGTTTTCACAGTGCCAACAGAAACGATATTTACGGGTTCCTGGTTTCAGGTTCTGGTGATTTCAACTGCAAATAAGTTTAGAGCCTGGAATTTAATTATGGTTGTTATTATTAACTTATGTCCGTTATTTCGAGCTTGCACGTTACCGTCTCTGTCAAAAAGTCTTTCTAAGGTAACAACGCTGATGCTATTGAAATATTTTTAGGTCTCGATGAGTTATTCCGGAGTCTTCTTTGTTCTAGAGAGATGAACTCAAGCTGTTGAAGACGCTTTTCGAAGCTTAGATTATGGAGAGCAAGAATCATTTTCGTTGCTTTACGCTGAATTTTTTCTAGTTTGTTAGTATTTTTGCGTAGGCTAGGAGACCACAGTTGCACTCCATATCCTAGGTTTGATCGCACTAACGATTTATAGAACGGTTAAATGATGTTTTTTATCTATTCAAAGTTTCTTTCAATACAATCGAGGACCCTATTCCTACTTCTGACGCTTTTTTCCACTTGTTTTTCATACTTTAGATTTTCAGGGATAATGGTACAAGATCTCTTTGTTGCTGTACTCCTTCAATAAATGTATCGCTCATCGTACGTTCTTAATGCCCATTATTAGCACCAACGTACATGACTGAATATTTGTCAACGTTGATGCTCATTTGTCAGGTTTCAGTCCATTGAAGTACGCGATTAAGGTCTGATTGAATAGTAATTTTGTCTTTTTCGCTGTACGCTCTGTGGCAAAGTTTTGTGTAGTCTGCAATTTTTTTGATTGTACTGATAATCGTGATGTCAAGATTGTTGATGTAGATTATAAAAAGGAGCGGGCCTAAAACGCTCTCTTGAGGTATTCCTGATGTTACATGCGTCAGGTCACTGGCATGATCATGAATCTTCACTCGTTCAATGCGACCAGTGAGCTAGTTTCCTATCCATTGAGAGTAGTTGCCTGTATTCCATGCGTTTCCACTTTGACTGAGAGTGTTTCGTATGGAACTTTGTCGAAGGCTTTTTGAAAGTTGAGGTATACAAGATCTACGGCTTTTGCACAGTCGTATATGCGGTTGAGATCTCCAAAAAAGTTGAGGAGGTTTGTTAGGCAATTATGTTCTTTCCTGAATCCATGCTGGGTGATAGGGATCAGGTTTTGGCCTAGGAGATATTTTATTATACGGAGTTTGGGTAATCTTTCTATTGTTTTATTGGTTACAGATATAAGACTGATTGGGTGATAGTTATTGGGTGCTGTTCTGCTCCCCTTTTTCTTAGTTTCGAGCGATCAGTTGAAGATGTTTGATAAGGGTTTGCTAATTAATTTTGCTGTTTTCTTTCAGTATTTGGGGAGCAAGTCCGTCCGGTCCGGTTGATTTATGTAGGTTAGCAAGAATAAGCTGCTTTTCCTTTTCTTCTTTCATGAATATGACGTTCATCAGAATTTCTTCCGGGTTTAACCCGTTAATGGTCACAGCTCATTCGACTATAATTGAACACTAAACTAATTGAACTAATTGAACTAATAATTCGATCGGTAATTGAACTAATAAACATTATAACATGATATGATGTTAACGCCGCTGTGGTACTGTCGCTCATCTACATCATATGGTGTGAGTTACTTTTAGAATGCAACTCGTACAAACATCAAATGATGTAAATAACGCTTAACCAGTTAAGACGTGAGGTTACGGGATTTTGGTTAAGTCCCCTCTAAAGGGTTTCACATTCACAAAAAATTAGATGGTTGCTATGGATGGTAGTTGTAGTTGGTAGTTGTAGTTGGTAGTTGTAGTTGGTAGTTGTAGATGGTAATTATAGATGGTAGTTGTAGATGGTAGCTGGAGATGGAAGGAGTAGGTAGCAGTAGACCAGTGGTTCTCAAACTTTTTCCACTTTGATTGCCCTTACAGTTCTACAAACAAAGGAAAGCGCACTACATATGTGGTAAAACTGGGTTGTAATTGAGTCAGATTCCAGCGAAAACAACGCAATTAATAAAAGAGAACTATACATACCTGAAATTTATTTATTCCTATGTTCAAGTGAAACATGAGCTTGATGAGTCCTGGCTATTTTTCAATGTTTGGGCGTATGTTCGAGACAAATTTCCACGTCAATGCATCTCAGAGCTCTTTTCTGTTTAAATTTAATTGGGGCAAAGATTGAAAATCCCAGATCACTTATATATGAGTTCAAAAATAATAACCAAAAGGTCAGCTATTTTTTAGATACCGACACACATTCTTCTCTGATGGAAATTTGAAAATGCTTCCAGAGACTATTTTTTGTGTTTCATCATCAATCCACTATCAGTGGACACATCTGCCAGTTCTTAGTCTGCTGTTACCGTTTAACTAAAATCACTTGAAACTTCAACGAAGAGGTTTCTAATCCTGTCATGTAACCCATTGTTAAGAGATGGAAAATAAAAACTCAGTTTTTCTTCTAGAGTTGTCATATGATCAACTTTCATTGAAAACTTTTCCTTTTTGCTAGTACTACTCACGGATGAAAATATTTTTAGATTACCTTTAGTAGCTTTTTTTCCAAATCTATAATTTTCTCTCAAATACCTTTATTATGTCAGTAGATGTGAGAATATTTCCCTCGTTTCCTTGCATGCGTGTTCAAAATATTGAGATGTTGAAATATACGTGCCAAACATTGTAACTTGACGATGCAAAACTCGCATTGAAGGAGGTCACAAAATGTGATTATTTCATTCTTTCAAAGAAAGCGAAAAGTTTTTAACGTAGTTTGAGTACCTGGGTAGGTACTTTCCCCTCTTGATAGCTACCTCACATCAGTGTGTAAAAGCAGCCGTCTGTGTTGAGAATCCATATCGGTGCCAAACTCTTCGAATAGCTGTGATTTAACAGATCTTGTTTTTATAAAGTTTATTATCTGAACAACTTGATATAAGACTTCTCTGACTTTTTCTTCTAATGATCTTGCCATCAAGATCTTTCTATAAAGAAAGCAATGAATTAGTATACCATTTTCATTATGTTTCTTAACAAAAGATATAAGACCTTTGACACAGGCTAAAATGGAATGAGCTCGGTCTGTACAAATTCCTACATCTGACTTCCATGATAACTGCCATTTATCAAGGTAGCTATTCAGAGTGTTAAAAACGTTCTAACCTTTTGTTGTCACACAGTTGCGCCTTGTTGTTAATGTTTGTTGACTCATCAACTTAGAGTGCAAAATCTTAACACTGGAGTTTTTAATCACGTTCATTTTTCTCAATATCAAATTACATTTCTAAAATACACTTGTGAACTGTATAGTTGGACAGAAGTACCTTGCTTATTTTCATTGCTGCTCCATCTCCCAGCATCGTCATGACAATCTTTTTGCGAGCAGGCAAAATAATTGACTCGCCTAACGTTTAAGATTTCAGATTTTATGCGATCAGTTTTGAGACTTGGTTAGCAGCAATTTGAGTTTTCTCTGAAACAGACAATAAACTTTTGAAAAAAATGCAGCTTTTGCTTTGTGTCTGGACATTCCCTTAAAGTAATTTGTGGGTTTACTTTCTAAATGAGAGTGCTTAGTTTTGAAATGTTTAGTAAACTTACTCGAAAGCATTAATTAATTTGTCATGTTTATTCCACAAACGAAGCATAGCGGGATAGGATTACATTTACTCTCGGCCAAGAAAAACCAAAGCTTGAATATGTGTTATTGTATTTACAAGTCGGTCGCAGTTTTGCTTTCTAGAAACTTTCCACTCGGAAGTTTTGCTCACTTTCAAGATTACATTAATTTGTGTCATGTTTCATTTTCAAAAACTTATCCATTCGTTTGGGTGGATTATCCTTAAACTAGTAATAAGCACAAAACTGATACTCTCGTCCCCACCTTATCTTTATAAACACAATTAGTACAGTAACAACGTCTGTTAATGCAGCACTGCTGCACGGGGTAAGGTACGCAATAGCATTATAGCAGTGCCGAAAAGTCGTCTAGAACATGTTCGTTACGTGTTTCAAACGCGTATAAAACCGGCTTGCAGGAGTGTAGCTAGTAGTTCTCCGCGAGAAAATAGTAGATAATTATCATAATAACATTGTAGCAAAAGTAGTAGAATATTTGTAAGTGAATGGTATACTATGCTAACATACATTTTTTCATACCGGGATACAAATTTCAGGAATTGTATGGGGCGCACCTGGATAACTTTTGGGGCTCACCAGTGCGCCGGGGCGCACACTTTGAGAACCACTGCAGTAGACCGTAGCAGTAGATCATATCGGTAGCAATAGATGAGAGGAGTAGCAGTAGATGATAGCAGTAGTAGTAGATGGTTACAGTAGATCTTAGCAGTAATGGTGGTCGTGGTAGGTAGTAGGTACTAGCTGGCTGGGCCTTCGAAATCTATGTAGGTGGGTGTGACGGATGCGTACGGGGAGCGGCTGCAGTTGCCTCGTTGGTATGCTGGTCTACGAGTGCAGCTTCCTTTCCAACGGTGTGATGTGTAGCTTACTTGTTATAGATGTCATAGATGCCAGTGCTCACATTTTTTTGGTCAAAATATTTTGTTCAAAATTTTAACACTCAAAACTTTTATTCACTTTCATTATTCGGTTGGTAGAAAAAACATTCACGTTAGCTTGGTGTGATTGGTACGTTTCGTAAGATTGTTATTCTCTTACACTTCACATATCTTGAAAAACTTTCTTGCATAACCATTCGCAGCAGATGCATGAAGTACACTGTGTCCTTATTCATTTTTTATATGTTTTTCAATCAGCTTAGCTTTTATCCCCAATACGGATGCTAAATGAAAGATTTAAGCTCATTAATGCGAGTGAAATAATTATTGATATACTTTACAATTAACTGACTATTATTAACTTAGTGTTTAATTGATAGGATAACAAAGCGTAACAACTTCCTCACACAGATCCACATAAAAACAGCAATGCCACTCCGTTATGAGTATCCATATGCTGGTAAGTCAGTAATCATGTACCAGGTAAAAGTATGTGTTTGTACATACATCATTTGATCATCCTCATGCATGTGACAGGCACGTGCACGGGCCTGCAGTACCCTCTGCAGTACTTGTATCACTATCGAGCTAAGGTCAGCGCCGACATACCAGAAATCAATGACCAGCAGAAGGCCACGTCCAGCATTAAGGCAAACCTCAGGGTCTACGTGCTCTCGCCTTCCACAGCAACTTTCAAGGTCTGTAATTTTGTATTTTTGATTTCGTTTAATGACTCGCGGATGTATATATATATATATATACAGTATATATATATATATATATATATATATATATATATGTATATATGTATATAACTCTATATATATAATAATAAGTTATAGGTGTGAACACTGGGAATATGATTGAAAAATAGTACTGCACCTTAAAATCTTTATTGCATTTTTTCTCTCAGTATCTGTTGTTTCATCTATTGACAAATTATTGCACAGCTGAATTTACTGCATGAGTGAGTGCAGACAATTCAATTCTATAAATGTAACCCATTGATGACGGGAATAACTTAATGTTCAGGAACATGATAAGACGTTCAGAATAGCATCGCTTGGGTGCAAATAACATATAGAAACACTCATTTGTATCATTATATAAATGTTCAGTGAATTATAAGACGATCATATATGATCACGCTAGGTACATACGGTTACATAATAGAACAATATTTTTCAACTAAAAGGAAACTCATAACTTGGAAATGACTGAAAAGCCTAACAATAAAATAACAAAAACAAATAACATGACAAGAAATATGCCATCCGTTAATGCAGTGTTTCTCAAACTTTTGTAACTCTCAACACATTTATCAACCACTAAAAATATCGCGGCACACATACCGCAAACGTACTGTGAAGTGTGGAAAATTATTATACAATAGCTACATTTTTTAAGTGATTTAAGCCTCAGAGGGAAAATTTTTAAATACGAATAACGAAACTTACCTTTTAATTTGGTTTAAAATTTTTAGTACTGGTTGTTTTCACTTGCCGTTATTAGTGTACAACGTGGGCTTGGTGATGTTTTGCAGCCTCTTTAATGTTTGGGCGTACATGGTATAAGCACACTCTCATTTCTTCATCAGTGGAGCGTAGTCTTTCTCTTTTTTTATTGTGCAATATAGAGAACCCTAATTCACACAGATAAAAAGTGGAAAATTGCAAGAGGACTGCCAGAGCTTTATCTGATAAGGCTGGATATTCTTTTTTTGTGGAAATCCAAAAAGTACGATAGGGACCGCAGAATGTTTTATTTTCAAGCTGCGGTCACTTGAAATACTTGCCAATTCTTCTTCTTCATGTAATTGAAGTTCTTCATTATGAGGAATATCAATGAACGGATTTCAAATCCAGTCGTGCTTCACTGTATTCAATGACAAAAAATAATGGTTAATGCTTTCTCCGAGTGTAGACAAATGTTTTACTATAATAGGAATCATTTTTTGCAGTAGCCACGCATTGTAGGGAACATATCAGTTTCACCCTTTTGAGAGATACCAATTTATCCGTTGAGGTGAGCATAGTTTCATTTCGGCCTTGCATGCTACTGTTAATAGTATTAAGATGACAATATATCTGTCACATGTTTTATTTTAGACTCACAAAAATCACATTTGAGATAATTACAAAATCGTTCAATCTTTTCTTTTTCAAAAAATGCTATCAATTCCTTGTGTAAATCATGAACACAAGCTAAGATTTTATCATTCAATAGCCATCGAACTTCGGTATGCATAAGTAAACGAACATGATTAGAATTCATGTCGTTGCACAATACTTCAAACACTTGCGACTTCAATGGCTTACTTTTAATGTAATTGACTATTTCAATAACTTGCTGCAACACCTCCTTCAAATCTTCCTGCGATACTTTTGACACTAGAACTTCTTGATGTAAAAAGCAATGTGTACGGATTTCTGGATTATCTTTCTGTACTGGTGAAGCGAAGCCTTTAATACTGCCAACCATACATGGTGCTCCATCAGCGCAAATGCCAACGCAAGACTTCCAGCTCAAATTAATTTTTTCAAGATAGCTTGTCACAAAATTAAAAATATCCTTATCTTTACAAGTTGTTTGCATCTCCTTACAGCACAAAAACTGATTGATGATTTCATCTTCATGAATGACACGCACAAATACAAGCAACTGAGCACTGTTGCTTATGTCAGTCGATTCATCAACTATTAAGGCTAATTGACACTTTCATCAAGCTCTGTACTTTAGTTTCAATATTCGTTAATAAATTTGAAATTCTCCTTATTGCATCATTTGATAGGGATATTTTGTTTATTTCCGTTTCGGCTTTTTCTCCTAACATGCATTTAACCATCTTCCTACAAGCGGGCAAAATAACTGATTCAGTAAGAGTATGAGGTTTAGATTTCACTGCTATCAGTTCTGCCTCTTCGATGGAAGCAAGTTGAGCTCTTTCTGATACGTTCAAAGTTTTTTGGAAAAGGTTTTATTGCTTTGTTTGCTGATCTAACAATCTTTGAAAATAGCTAACATCTTTATTTTTGAGATAGGAATGTTTAGTAGTGAAATGTCTTTCTCATTTACTTGGCACCATCGATTCATTGGACAAAGTATCACCACAAACAACACATAATGGACTTGGCTGTTCAACTGATCCAGTCCAAGAGAATCCTAACTGCAAATATTCATGCTTGTATCTTCGGTCGTGGTGAACTTTAGCTTTTTTTGCACTAGAGTTGACGGGTTTTGTCATTACTTGCTGTTAGTGGACTCACAATCATCACTTAGTACTTTTCTTATATGAACTTATCCATTGTTATTGAGAAGGGGAGTTATATTATAAAACTGTTAACACACACTGTCACTCACGCATTCCATAACAGGCAGTGATAAACTAATTAGGAGGCAGCACAGTGGTGGCAGTCACGCCGCTGTGCTAGCTCTCAAATTGTTTCGTTCAGCTTTAAAATATGGTAGAAGAAACATTGAAAATTTTTCGAAGTTGCAATATTCATAATATATGGCTTATATGCAAATAAAAGCACTTCGTTGACTTGATTTATCGTCTAATTCCCCTCGATAGTGAAGGTAAAATGATAGCAAGCAAGTAATCTGAATTTAATCAAAGTTAAACGAAAATAATTGAAATGACATGAACAAAAAGCTCGTACATTGAAGTAAATGTAATTCTTTATTTGTTTTCGAGATAAAGGTTACAATTATATGCATTTCATATACTTATGATAAAAAAGTGCCATACTGAGATCCACAATGTTTGGCAAAAACTACGGTACAATTTAGTGTTCGTGTCACTGCTTGCGATGCTTAACCTGAACTTTTAACTCACTAGAATTTAACATTTTTAATATTAATTTACATTCTTCGGGATTTGGGCGGAAATTAGTTTTAAACTTTATGAAAGGTATACGTATATTTTTGTGACGTCTTCTTGTTTCGCAGCACACTAAATTTGGTCTCGCGGCACACTAGTGTGCCGCGGCACTGTGTTTGAGAATCACTGCGTTAATGTAAGAGAAAAAACACAAAAACATATCCATCCTTGAATACTAGTTACTTAACATCTAGTACCATTTATTTTCGAAGATAGTGGATAAAATAACGGATGCATAGACCAACGTGGTATTTAGAGCACTCTGTGCGCACTGTTGCTTTACAATGCTCACCCTTATATCTGCGCCACTTACTCTCACGAACCAGGTAACCAACATTGTCATACCTCATGTCATTCTCATTAAGTGCTGATGCACTTTTCTTTCCTGGGGATTGAAATGGTTTCAAATATGACCTGGAAATCGATCTTCCAAATTCTAATTGATCAATGCTTGATCCTCTTTTTCCTGCTAATATTCAAGCGTTCTGTATAGCTACATCCACCATCCATGTAAATGGGCTCCACCACTATTTATTTCCTCTGATTGTAATAAGGTAGCAATTCTCATTTTCATCCATCCTGTCAGTTCCTCTCATAGACTTTTTGTACTCCTTCACTGCTCTTTGTATTAGTATATCAGAGTATTGACACTTTTGTTTTGACCATCTTTTTACTTTGTCAACTGGATTTTTACCATGAACTGTAGAAGCTACTGTCACTACAGAATTGTTCTTCCAGTGAGTTACTTTTATGTTAGATGATTCCAGAGTTCCAATGACACACTCAGAATATTCCCTCTCTTTTTTATCAAATGCAGTAGCCACAGGAATAGGACATTTTGAATCAATCCAATTTATTTTATGGTTCCTGTACCATCATATCCACGGATTTTTAGCTCATCAATCAAGGGATAGTAAATGAACAAATTATCTGTGAATAAGTGATAGGGAATAAACTTTTTATCATCACTGTATGTGTCAAGGAGACGAAGCTCTGTAGACCAACACTTGCCAAATTTCATTTCGAGAACCTCATTTCCTTTGTGTGTTTTTCCTTGATAAAGATCAAATGTGATCTAGTACCCGGAGTCGGTATTTTAGTACCAGATTTTATAGCTGAATCTTATTGGCATATTCCTTATGGCTTGCTTACAACTATGTTTTCCAAAGTACTCCACCTTCGGTTCACCGTGCGATACATTTTGCTGTACTACAAAGTATCCATGAAATTGTTTTGCAAGTGTACATTAAGAGGACGCAATTTTGTGTATTTGCCACTGCTGTCAATATTATCTGAAGTATCGAAATGTAATGCCCTTATAATTTATTCAAATCTGTCCCTCTGCATAGCAGTGCTGATGGCTTCATTGTAACTAACAGTCGTTCTTGACCAATACAGTCTTCTGCAGGGCAATTCATTGTATGAAATGACATAATCAGTTTCAATGTCATTATCAGAAGATCTCATTACGTGTTGATGCGCTTTTCTCTCCTGTCAATTGAAATCGTTTCAAATATGGTGCCAAGTTTCGTGGTCGAAACTCAGCTGGTGCCAATAGTTGGTTGCCTGGAAGATGAGCCGGTTGCAAGGGTGATTCTGTATCTCTTAACCTGAATCTTCGTCAGTCTCATTACTACGGGATGGTGGCTCAATGTAGGTGTCATAGTTATTATTATCATCATCATCATCTTCCAAAATATCCAAAATTTCCTTCAGTGTTAATCCTTCAACTCTGAAAACAGAAGAAATTCGAATATAGAAAAACGTACTCGTGAATGCCTAAAGTGATCATATGATTCGTCTTCTCAGCTTCCGACATATTACCCATAAACACAATTAATATAAAGAAATCGTATCTACATCATTCATGTGCGAATATCTTCAACAAGTAAAATTTCTTTGGTGTTAGTGAGAACCATATTTAAATTTAGGTTCAAGAACTGCAGTTGCAGTTCGTGCACATTCTAAACTAAAATTTATGGCGTTTGTAATTTACCTTCTCTTCGCAACATCAACAGTTGGAAGATTTTGAATTCCTGGAATGCCATAATTGTTCAAGTTCTGAGCCTGGAAATGCCTCCGAGGACGGCCACTCTCCGCAATTCCAGGCGGCGTCTGAGGAACTAGCGTCTCACGTTGGACGTTTTTCCTTCGGTACCGATGAGGTGAGTAGCCAAGTGATCAGTAATAAATTAGGAAGGAACGTAAAGTTATTTAAAGAGGTCTGGATCAAAATAAACTACTGCTGTTTTTTACGGCCCCTGAGCATCTCATGAACAAAATTTTTGGCTATTTTAGAAAAGATAATTTTGCGTTTATTTGGTCCATGAACTCATTATAGGTGTCTTGAGCCAACAGTATTTTATTATTCTATTTCGCCCCCTCTTTCTACAGAACGGTCATTTCGTGCACCATGCAGAAGAGAACCAGTGGGTGGTAAACTTCTACAAAAGCATCGCTGGTCTGTTCAACATCTCTCCTTTGCGCCACACCTTCCGTACCCACAACGAGACGCTGGAGGGAGGCTACGTCGAAGTTGAGGAAACCGTCATGGGCACTTGTCAGTCCACGTGAGTTGAAGAAACCATCATGTGTACTTGTCAGTCCACGTGAGTTGAGGATACAATCATATGCACTTGATAGTCGTCCTAAGAACGACGCTTAGTGCGATAGAATTTTACCCAATGTTTGTTATTTTTGATATACTTTAGAATTTTCTCCTTGACTCAAAAGATCTGCTTTTGCATCCACATGTTGAGGCTTTTTGATTTTTTTGTTCTCGAGATCTAGCAATTGGTTCTAGCCACTAAGTGTCAATTTCAAGTTCAATTGACCCTTCAGCTTTCCTGTCCCAGTTTTGATAGATGCGTGATGGAGCTTACTTCGCGAATTATTTACATTTTATCCCTAAATATAAGAGCTTCAGGTTTTAAGGAGCTAAAATTTAAGCATTTAAATTTCAATGATTATTTTGATGCTAATAATAGTTCTCTAAAATATGAGATTAAAGCTTCATGATTTATTGGTAACTTTGTTGGTCAGGAAAAAATTACAAAAGATACAGCGTTGTGATACATGAGTAAACTGTACAGTAATATCAATTTTAAAGATAAGGTAAACTTTTTCCAAGGAAGATTGTACTAATTTCTTTTATCTCTCGAACATCCTACGGCACAACGCTCTGAGGAGGGATTCGTGCTGTCGGCTGAAAATCTGAAATCACAGAACAAGATCCAATTACATGCATTCATTTTACTCAGTTTATGCCTCAAGGCCTAGCCCTGGCACAGAGTCAGTTCAATATCACATGTGCTAGTATTTAACAATATTTAGCTTAGGGATGTAAATGTACAATGCTGGGCTTCAGGTACACGAAACACCAGTTGACTGGCGTGGATTTGACTCATCACCAGTCGTACGTTTACAATCACATGAAAGAAGACCTCCAGCTCTCGGACAAGTGCGAAGGTGGAAATCACTTGAGATCCCTCCGAAGTCCTGGAAAAGAAAAGCAAGGGCGATCAATCAGAGATGGAAAAAGGCAAGACTCCAGCACCCTTAGCGACTGTGATGTGCCCAGCATCAACAGGACCGTCACACGAGTTGTGCGGTCCATTAACCTGGAGGAATGTGATCACAGGGTGGAGTACCAGGTGAGGGGAAGTCATGCATCGACAGGGTGGAGTACCAGGTAAGAACTTATTTCCTCGGATGACTGTTTTTTTCTTCTGGTGGTAGTGCCCAATCCGAAAATGCGAAGTTTGGAACCCTGAAGTTTTTGTTTCTGAACCTTTTTATGTCACTTATTCTCTTTAAAAACGATTGAAATCGTTAAGAACCTACTTCTTTCACTTCAAAAGCATTGAGCGTGTGTAATTGCTCACTTTGTCGCCAGCTCACGATGCACGGCGTGCACTGCAGCCTCGGGGAAAATCAGTGCGGAAACTTGCTCTCCCGCAACAGCAATGGCGTGTACTACGTCAGGGGCGACCGCAACGGCATGAGACTTGAGAAGGCCGAAGTTGAGGGGTCCACTATTCTTAGTCCCTTTGGATACAAGACTGAGCATCTTCGTGCCGTCACTAAGCAGGTCCGTTAATGAAAGCGTCTAAATTTGTGAGCCTACGCATGTTTGTTCTCTAGGCTTCGTAAACTTAATTTCAACGACACACTTGCCTATTCATTCTTCATTAGCTGTGCCATTTTTCTCAGACGTTCTAAATCTCTCATTATAATTGTCTGAAACATAATTGTTATTCTTGACACACTTACTGATGATGGGATGTGAAAAATTTCGGTTCTCTTGTTTTTTCTTCAGAAACTCATGCTCATCTCCGTAGGGAAACTATCGAGCTCGCATCCCGAGTGTCAACAAGGTACTTGCGTCTCAGATCCGTCGATGCAGGCATCATTCGTCACTGCACTCGATGCTCAATTGTATGGTTCCAAGCGGATGCAGCAAAGCATCAGTGTACGTACAGTGAAATATTCATATTCTACATGAAGGCGTACACTAGAGTAGTTGGTCATGGATAATTGTCAGTTTATTTTAATTATAGGCAATGAATTTATTTGTGTTTGTGTATGATTTCACCGATAACCGATTTTTTCACTCATTTTCCAAGAACAGGGTAAATAAAATATTTTCGTTTCATCTTCAGAACCTTTTTCGGTTATGATGTGCAAGTACATGAAACTTCAAGCCCAGTATATATAGTCATGAAGTTGACTGTTAAGGAAATATTTCCCAGCCTGGTGCTTGGGTACAAATATCACAGCAACAATGAATCAGCAGCAATATTTATCATTTGTTGTGGAGTCATTGCTATATCTGCATTGAGAGATCTTACTAAAATACAGAATACGTTTGAAATATATTCACTATCGAAAAAAAATATTGTACCAATTAATGTCCAGCAGTTAAGGACACTTCTATTAAAAATAATGGATTTACACAAATGTGTTTGAAAAGTCATCAGCTGTGCGTGAGTTGTACCGTCTTCACTGGACATGGGTATAAAATTGATGATGGTCAAGCTAAACTTGCATAACACTAACCTTACTAACAACAATTCAAATTTAAATGAAGAAATTGCACTTTTTCACTCATTATTCACAAATCTTTCTGTTCGAGCCAATTCAGATCAAAAACACTAGGTTAAGGAGGATAAATTAGTCTAAGCCACACGAAAAAAAATATATCTTAGGACACTATTTAGTAGAAGTCGCTGTTGTTCTAAATGGCAGTTTTTAGTTTTATTTCATTCATTGTGTAAGGTTTTTAGGTAAGTACTTTATCTTATCTATAGCACCTAACGTGAACTGAAATGTATATTTAGAAGCTAATGTACTATACACGCATTTATTTGGTTAATACAACCAATAAAAGCTGAAGTTTTTTGCCCCATTCAACTTTGATGAATCGCATTGCAGCGCTCAGAGACGTTCTCAGGATATTTCTCAATATGATAAAGATTAATCACTTCGTAAAGTACATGAAATTACTTCATTAGTAATTGCAAATTAAACTGTTACTAAATAAATTTATTTTTCGCTAGTTTAGTTTCAACAACAATGAAATTTGTTCAGCCAGCTTGCTGTTCTTTATCCTAGCTTGAACCGTAACAATGCGAGGGAAAACACTGCATTTAATCTTATTCAGATGATGAATATTTCTTGCAGAACTCCATGTCGGATATCGCTGGAACTAACTTCAGCGATGAAGAGCGCAAAGGACTTCAGGTGAGCGTTCGCTAACTTTGTCTACAGAAATTTCAGGAAGATATTGAGTGTGTACGAATGTTGACTTTGTCTCTGGCAACTTCACGGAAGATATTGAGTGTGTACAAATGTTTACTTTGTCTCCAGCGACTTCAAGAATAACATTGAGTGTTTACAAATGTTAACCTCTACCTGGGAAAGAAATCTTTAATTAATGTATGAATCCCAAGTTATCTTAATGACCTCCGAAATAGGTATATAACCTCCGAAACTAGTACATGACTTTCATTTTGCAATAATGGTGAACTCAGTGTTGTTTAAGCAGCTTTAGTGTTCTGGATTACCTGTCAACTTGATACTGATCAATATATACATTGTGGCAAATAATTTGATGACAATGTGGGTAAACCATAAAGGATTTATAATCTTTAGTTGCTGCATGAACTGTAAAAATGGGATAAAAGTAGCAATAACGAGTTTGTTGGTTGCAAACAAATGACAGAGAACCAACAGTACTACTGAGAATAGACTCTTTGTAAGTATGTACACATGAGTCAAAAATGGAATTAGATTCATATCCTAAAGTTCAAAACGTGTGGATAGTTTAGCAGTATTGATGAAAAAATGCATGCTGATAATAAAATAATGATGAATATAGTTCAACATAAACGAAATATAGTTGAAAATGTTCATACCCTGGCAATCCGATTCAATTTTGTTAATTGATTGAGTAGCAATTTATTCAAAAATGTGTAATTTCTTCTGTGCTAAAGCTTCCTGTTGCTATTAGAACCACGTTGTTGCGCTGATCCAAGAGGCTGAGATCGGGATTGAATCAAAAAATATTTCGCGATCTATAAGGGCCGGCATAAACATAGACTATGCCATGTTCCTCATGATGGACTTCAACACCAGCGAGATCCTCAACACCATCAGCCTCATACCTCCTGAGCAGCTGTGAGTACCCTCGCCAGCTTCCTCCAAGTTTGCATTGCAGCTTTTGCAAAAAGAACCATTAAATTTACAGAACCATTTGTTAGAAAGTTAAAACAAATCACATTAATGTGATAACGCTAATCAGGGTTATTTTAGTGAACACAGTCAATATGTTGGTTCAGATACAAACGCCAATGTCTACATGGCATCGGCAAGCCAACAATTGAGAGCGGAACCACTGTGAGCGCTGTGACGATAGTTCTCTACCACCAAGCAGACTTTAAACACATTCTGTTACAAGAGTATTTAACACAGTTCCACGCATTAACATACGAAAGTCAAACACATTCAAGTTGGAACGTTCAAACATTCAACATGATTGTCATGCAAGTTTAAAACTAAGTTGTGCTTATAACTTTCGGCGTTCAAAGAAGGTAGATTCCTGCGAGGTCTAACGCTCTTTAATACTCGAGAGGATTATAAAGGATATTTAGTCGATTTCTCAAACAATGAAGTTAGTAAAAAATGAAAAAAATCAGTTGATCATGGTATTTTGCTGAGTCCCAGAAATCACGGTACGAAATGGTCACATGAGGCTCATAGTTCATTTTAAATGGATCCTCTTGAGAAGATATCATAGGAACGAATGCGATGCATGATAAGTGAATAAAAAACCTATAGTATTCAGATAGCTTGTAAATAAATCATACTCTGTGTTTTGTCATTTTCCCCCGAAAGATTACGAAAAACATGTCTTTTGTATTCTTTATGTCTGAACACTACAGTCGATTTCTTTGTTATCTCAGTTTGCTCGTGGCACACTGATTATAAATGGTTCATTTTCTCAATAGAGTCAGTGCGTATCAGTTTAGGTACTAGCATTTTTTTCCAAAATTTCATCCCAATTTGTTTTCTGCTTCCACTATACAGAGTGTTTCAGAATTAAGACTACGAACATTTTGGTAGGTTAATGAGAATTCAATTGCACAATCTTATTTTAAGGGTTGAAACATAATAGTGAAGAATAAGCAAATGATACAGTGTTACATTTATTCGATGTAACCACCCTTATTACGAACTATAGCTTTAAGTCTATTTACAAATGCATTGCACGTGGCATGTATCTGTTCTTTTGGAATTGCTTCCCATTCCCTGTGCAGTTTTCCTTGAGGGACTCGAGAGAAGTGTCAGGGTAGCTAAGACCCTTGTCTAAAAAATGGACCAGATTGATAAGTCAAAGGGATTGAGGTCGAGGTTCCTTGTTGGCCATACATATTTGCTTATGAAAGATGGAATGTTCCTCTGAATCCAGGTTTGGATTATGCTGGAGCCATGTGATGGTGCTGAATCCTCTTGGTAAATGTTCTGTTGTCCATGATAACAAATTTGATTCGAAAATAAAATAAATATACCGTTCTGATTTCAGTTTGACCCCACAAGACACAAAAACAAGCGGAGATCTTCCTGTGGCTGTCACAGCTGCCCAAACCATGACAGACGGTGCATGTGAACGTCTTGTAACAATCTTACCCTCGACTGAATTTGAGGAACTCCAAACTCGGTCGTTCTGATGGTTCACAACTTGCAGAATGTCAAATTTTTTCTCATATGTGAACATCAAGTTTGGGAGCGTGCCTTGAGCTATCTCATTAAGGATGTGACGATTTCTTTCAGTCCTCATTCTCTCATGATGTTCAGTAAGCTCATGATGCGTCACCATTTTGTAAGGTTTCTTTTATAGATCTTCCTTCAACACTCGATACATTGAAGTTTTGCTAACACCAGCTTCTGCAGCCAGTTCTCGATGGGATCGATGTGCGTTTCGACGCAACTTTTCCTGCATGTTGTTGATAAGTTTTTGGTCCGAACATTTCTTTTCCGGCTTCATCCTGGTTTATCAGAAGTTTTTCCAGTCTCCTTAAACTTTTTAACAATTTTCCAAACATTCGAACGATTCATTTTCAACTTTTTTTGCAATTGATACGTTACTCTTACCTTCTTTAAGGAGCTTGATAACGATATTTCGATCCACAGCCATTATATAAAGTACGAGACAGTTCCTGTAGAAATTCCACGATAAATATTTATCAAATTTGAAACTATTACGAAGATAAATGCATAATAGATTCGTAACGAATTATTGTGTTTAAAGTGAGTACTTTGTATTAACTTCATTCAGAACTACTTTTCTGCATCTTATCTACCGAAAACATATCCCAGATAGTACCTTTTGATATTCCTTGATTAACCAGTGATAAAAATAAAGATCTATGAAATAAAATACATTTTTCAGTTTTACCCGTGAATATCTTTCATCAATATATATAGAACTTTTATTCTTTATCTTACCACCGATAACATAGTCGTGAAAGAAATGAAAGCTAATAACAGAAAAAATTGAGTATCTTATGGCAACCAGCGACATTGGTATCCACGATACAATGCTTATAATACATGCATACCCGTTCTGATTTTAGTTCAATAATTTTTCTTCGGTAATAGATAGGAAGTAATGGGACGAACACACACAGATACAGAGAGAGAGAAAGAGATGGAGCTACGTTGTCTATTATATGTATGTGAAAATAAATTTAAAATTTAGACACTTGAAATAAAAAGATTATTTTACTACCTTCAAACTAATATAAAATCTAACTAACCAAACATTGAGTTTAAATGATTTAATTAATATGCAAAACTGATTGCCTTAATTTTGAAACACACTGTGAATGGTGAGGTCTCTACCTACAGTCGAGGTCAAAATATTAAAACACGTTGATTAAATCGCAAGATTGCACATATTTAGACCACGTACAATTACGAAAATTGGATTATACATAAACAATAGTATAAAAAGGTTAATAATATATCTAAAACCCACAAATATTTAATAAAAAAATATATCGGAACATGTATAATAAATACGTGAACAAATGTTCACAATACCCGACTTTTTTCTCGATATTATACACGAAAATGATTGTACGATTATTCCAGAATGTTTTAATACATTCTACTATTTGGCAACCGAACTTTCGTCAGGATTCATCTCCAATAACGTGTCACTGGTACAGCAGCTCTCATTTTGAAAGGTCGTAAGCATGAGTAAGGACATCAGTCAAGATCTTGGCAAACGTATTGCAGAGCTCCAAAATGGAGAGTTGGGATATCGGAAGATAAGTGCACAACTGTGTGTTCCTATAGCCTCGGTTGGAACTACGAGTATAATACGTTAGTGGAAATGCCGGAATACGACTCTTAGCAAGCCTCAAACTGGCCATCCACGGAAGATTAACGACCCTGTTGCTCGAAAATTGGTCCGAACAGTAGTGCAGAAGCCTCAAACTACTCGTGAAGAATTGAAGGATGATCTCAAGGCATCTGGGATCGAAGCCAGCAAACACACTATCATCAGGGCATTATACCGTGAAGGTCTTCACTCCTGCACCCCTCGAGGACACCTTCTCCTCCAGAAACGTCACGTCAAAGCCAAGCTGAAGTATGCCAACGACCATTTGAACAAGTCAGCAGCGTTTTGGAACTCAGAACTGTCGTCAGATGAAACTAAAATCGAACTATTTGGGAGAAACAGCACAAACCGTGTTTGGAGGCAACAAAACGAAGAGTATAAATCAAAGTGCACCATACTCACTGTTAAGTTTGGAGGTGGTGGCTCAATCATGGTGTGGGGATGTTTCAGCTCATCAAGGGTAGGTGAACTTTACATCGTTGAAGGAACTATGAATTGCTGGAAATATCGTGAAATATTAGAAGAGCAACTCCTACCTTTAGCTCGTTTGTTAAAATTGAAACGTGGATGGAAATTTCAACAAGACAACGATCCAAAGCATACTGCAAACGAAACTAAGGAATGGTTGAGGATGAAGAAGATAAACATTTTAGAATGACCAAGTCAATCCCCAGACATGAATCTGATCGAAAACTCGTGAAGAGAATTGAAATTGAAGATTCAGAAGAGAGGTCCCAATAACATCACTGAACTCAAAGAAATTAGCATTGAAGAATGGAATAAGATTAAGCCCGAAACTTGTAAAAGGCTGATAGTGAACTACTATAAACGTCTCGAAGCCATAATTAATAGTAAGTGCTATGCAACAAAGTATTAATGTATGTATATCTTGAAATGTGTAGTAAACTTTTCTTCACGTATTTATTATACATGTTCCTATACATTTTTTCTATTAAATATCAGTGGCTTTTTGTTTTAGATATATTATTGACCTTTTTATACTATTTTTTATATATAGTCCAATTTTCGTAATTGTACGTGGTTTATAAATGTGCAATCTGGCGATTATATCAACGTGTTATATTGTTTTGCCTCCCACTGTATTTGTCAATTTTAAATTTTCTTTTACAGCTTCTAGAACATCGGGAAATTGGGTTTTGAATTTTTGTACATTACAACTTTTGATCTGTTTATCTAACTCAAAATTATATTTTTAAACACGATATCGAAATCAATTAAATCCTCTGCCCCTTTGCAACTCAGTAGCAAAACGATATTGACGATACCGAAAGCATCGCCCGCTTTATTGCTTAGTAAGTCAAAACTATGATACTTCCATATACGGAAAGTTATTAAACAGATGTTAATGTCATGAACAAACAAGTGCGGCACTCGATGCAATACTAAGATCATATGAAATTAGGATGCCTTTTCCTCACAAGGATTGCACTGAAATTAAACAGCTGTCGTCCTAGTCTAGGGAAAGCAAATATTAGGGTTCGACTGGTACTACGATGCACAATTCATTAAATTAAAATTATATACGGGGGAGGTACGTTGGTTCTGCCTAATGAACGCTAGAAGTAAGGTTTTCAATGTACACCGGTTGCAGTCATACTTCAGGTGATTTATTGACTCTCTTTCCTTTTCCTGTGTGGATATTTGCTGAAAGAGTTTTTGTACCCCAAACATAAATGCTGATAAACTTGAAACGTTAAGTTCATGTGTTACCACTTTTATTAGCAAATTTTAGAATCCCTGAGCCTCCATGAGTTAAAGCCATCGCTAGCAAATCTTACTTTCTACAATTAGTAAATTGGTATTGTTTTCTTTTCAGTTCTTTAGTTTTTAATTATTCGTGTCATGATTTGTTCGAATAATTAGAGCAATTTACTCAGTTCAATTAGTGTCGACATTTTTTCGCAAACTTCTAAATTGATAATATGCCGAAGTTAGAAACGTTTGTATTGAATAAACTAAAGATTTTTCAATCTCCTCAAATTGGAACAGTTGTGTTCAAAAAGTGATGCTTTCGTATTTGCCCATGTTTAACTCAATGTTCGTATCTTCACAGCGACCTTGTGTACGGACTTCTCGCCAATCTTGGCAACGAACCTGCAGTGACAGCCTTTCTCGAAATGGTCAAGGCCAAGAAAGTCTCCAATATTAGAGAATTTCTCTTCGTGGCTTCACTCAATAATAACTTAAAATTCCCATCCACACTTAGGATTTTATTGGTGGGTAAAATTTCTGAAAGTAAGTAGCTACTACCAGAAATTAAAAGACCAACAAGGTCGACTACACTCTAAACTTCAACAAACATTTTAACCCTCTAGAATACGCTTGCACTCTGTGTTCATTCAAGTGTCCAGAGGACATAGTGCTCCCTGCTGATATGCTACCTACTGCATACCCAGTAGCACTTCTGCTGAGAACCTGTTGCTCAATCCCAAACAGTAGTTATAACTATCATAATTTTTTTCTCCACTTTTTAATGTATCAATGAGCTCTGCGGAAAAATGCAGTCGCTCTTGCTCCTGTGTTATTCGAACTTTAGTTTTTTGGGATCGTTTATTTCACCTGTTTTGCTGTCACTTAGGATTGAGTGTCCTGGAATTAATAATATAAACTCAAGTTGAGTTTCTACAGTGGGCTGCAAAAGTATTTGGTACATCATGTTATTTTATTTTTTTTACAAAAATTAATAGTTGGTTTCCAATGAAATTTTGTACGTACAGTCTTACAAACATTATCAACCAATACATAGAGGTAAATTGAAAAACATTGTTTGCAAAAAGAAATATTAACAATATAATGAAGCCAACCTATGCAAAAGGTTTGGTACATCGATTTATTGTTTGGTTGCATAGCCTTTATTCACTAAAACAGCCTACCTTCTATAAATTTCAACAAGCTTTTTGAATAAAATTGGTTTAATTTTAATCCATTCTTCTATACATATGTTTTTCAATTCCTCGATCTTTTTAGTATTTCTTGCATGCACCAGAACTTCAAATGTCTCCATAGATTTTCTATAGGATTCAGATCTGAAGACTGACTAGGCCATTCCAAGACATCAATGTTGTTATCCCTGAACCATTTTTGGGTTTTTCCGACGGTGTGTTTCGGAACATTGTCTTGTTGAAATATGAAATCACCACCATGTTGCTGCGATTCCGCACTTTTCAAAAGATGCTTTGACAAAATGTCTATATAATTTGATGAATTCATTGTTCCCTCAATTATTTTCATTTTTCCGACCCCATTATACGAAAAACAACCCCAAATCATGACACTTCCACCACCATATTTGACAGTAAGTATAGTGTTCTGTAGCTCGTATTTAGTACCTTTTTTCTCCACACACAAGTATGCATATTCCTTCAAAAAAGTTCTATTTTTGTTACATCCGACCAGATTACTTTTTGATTCTTTTTCATACTTTTTGCAAATTTTATTCAATTTTTCACGTGTATGCGTTTCAATAACGAGTCCTGTACGGCGTAATGATCTCGTAATTGTACCCTTACTTAATTTAATTCTGATATTCTTAAGGTCATTTTGAATTTTACTAAGAGTCAAAAAGGAGTTTTTCATGACACTTTGGGCTATAGATCGTTAAGCAGTCTCGGTCACTTTGTGTGGTCAAACACTTCGTTGGATGTTCGCAGTAGTTTCACATTTTCCCTTTTTAGCAATAGCTCCATTGGGGCTTAGAACCAAGTTAAGATCTTGAGCAATCTATGGTATCCCATGCTTATTTTTTGTGGAGCTCAATGATCATTTTTCGGTCATCATCTGATAATTCTGTAGTTTTCACAATTTTTAAGGTTTAACACTGCTATGGGCTATCACGAAAGTCAACAATAGACGGTAAACAATCGTGCAATGTTGTAATGGGTTAAAATATGAATTCATATCAATATGAAAGAAAATGCATATGAAATTCTCGCTTAATCATGATAATTGTATTTTGTACCATATTATTTTGCATGGGTTGGTTTCACAATGTTGCTAAAAAAAATTTGAAGGTTTTTCAATTTCTTTCATTGTATTGATTGATAATGTTCGTTAGAATATAAGTACAAAATTACATATGAAACCAACCATTATTTTTTGAGAAAAAATAAAAAACTTATGTACCAAAAACTTCTGCAACCCAATGTATACATATTTTCATACAATTTCAAAGTTTTTTGGAATCTTTCTGGAGTATAAGTAGAGATAATACGTTTATTTTCAACATTCACAGTTGGACACATGCTTAATAACAGAAGCGGTACCAAGTGAATACATTAAAATCAACTAAGTAATTAAATCATTCCTTTCAAGCTATTTCACGAACAAAAAGTTCAAGAAAGATTACGAATCAATTATAAGATGTCATGTAAAATTTCACGACAAGAAATTTCTTAACTTTTCTATCTAATTTGAATCATGTTTTTAAATTTTAAATTACATTTTAATTCGGTAGACAAAGAAGCTCACTGGTGTACACAGCCCACAGTTTTGCTTGAAATTTTGTAGGCCCCCTACTTTTATTTCAGACTTATACATAATTTTGTTGATTGCTTTTAAAGTCGAGAAAGTTTTTCTTTTCCTAGTGAAAATATTTTCAATCAGGATCACATCAAAAGTAAGAACATCGAGGACCATCCTTTCGTAACATCCCAGACGCTTGTGAACTTTGCCAAGCTGGTGCGCCGCTTATGCGTTGGGTCCTCGAGTCGGAGGGACACCTTCATGGTCTTTGCTCGTGAACAATGTCAGCAGGACCACGTCCTGGACGATTTCCAGGACTTCATCATCCAGGAGTTGTCTGTAAGTTTAAGTACAACGTACTTTTTGAATCAGCAAGGAAAGTTACAATTACTCTACCCGGCCTATCCGTATATTCTTGCGTTTTTCCATCTTTGCTCAAAAAATTCAGTAGTCACTATAATAAAGTTTTACTTCTCACTGAAAAATTTATCAGAGTAATAATACATCAGCCTGTACTTTTATAAGCTCTAAGTAGTCAGTTTTACACAAGGCATTTTCGTCTCTAAATGTTTTGACATTCTTCTATGCATAACGTTTTAGGCTTCATTTGAAAATATTAAAGTTTACTTTATTCCCACTTTTTAAAAAGCAATCTTGGCTTTTCTGGAAAGCAAGTTCTATACCGATATATATATATATATATATATATATATATATATATATATATATATATATATATATATATATATATATATATATATATATATATATATATAATATGTGTAATTTGTACCTATAACTTTTCTTTCAGTATATTAATTTGGCAATATTTTACCTAAATTGGATCAAAAACGGCGATCCTAAAATTAGCCTTTTGTTACAATCATAACTAAACTTTTATCCTTATACGGTGCAGTGTGTTTTACTATCGCGCATTCATCACAGATCGATGATACAACTCGTTTTTCGAATTGCTTCGTTAAATCTACACACTCATGCTAAGATATTAAATTTTTCATCAGCATGCAACTGAGTTCTGGAAGCAGTTGGTGTTCGTGAAGACTCTGGTAAACCTGAAGACGGTGGAGGCCACGAACGCGCTCTTGCCTTACGCCCTGGGGCACAAGGAATGCGACACCCACGTGAGGGCGGTGGCCATGGAGGCCCTCGCCAGCTGGAATGCCCCCACCACGTTACAGCAAACCAAAGTGATATTTGCACCAGGAGTTATGGCTTAGTTTTATGTTTAAAGTCTCATGAGATTTAACGCTTAAGTAATTGATATAAATTACACCCAACATATTCCCATGAATTTCCTTTTTTACTTTTTATAGTAATGCTCTTAGTTTTTCAATAAAACATAAAATACTGAAATCAGAGTGCATTGAATGACGAATAAATAAAATTTTACTACCATAGGTTCCCTGATTGAGTTTATTATGCAGATTACTCTGATACTGCTGGACCTGTTAGAGAACCCTGCGGAACACCCAACTATCAGGGCTCGGGCTTTGGCCTTCCTAGCCTCGTGGCCTCTGAGTTCAACGATGTGGTCGCGCCTCGCCCTCGTCACCAAGAATCCTGGCCTCAAGGACCTCTCTGCCCTCACTTACTCCCTCATCAAGACCACGTCGCAACACGAGCACCCAGATGCAATCACCCAGTGTGTACAAAAGATATATAAAATTATAATTAATAAATACATATATCAAATCAAAATTGAAATTTTTTATTTTATTTCTGAAACGCAATTATGAGATTGCCAGTAAAGCTGAGAGCTATAGTAATTTTCTCACGGAAATAATGCTTTATTAGGATATCTTGTATTTATAGAACTTTTATTTTGGAGACCTGAAACTTCTGTTCGTTCATATTTGAAAACAGCAACTGTTACGGTTCTTTTTGGATACATTTTTTCATTTTCAGACGACAATTTGCTCAACATGCGCTGGTCAACGCGAAACCGAGCAGCACTGACGAGCGTTTGTCGAGCTTTAAAACCTGGTGTCGATACATTTTCAAAAATCAGGTGTGTGCGTAAAGTGTGACTGGCACAATTAATTCATACATTTACATTTTAATCTACAACCTTTGGCAGTTGAGTGATAAAGAGATAACGTGTGCTGGCAAAAACAATACTCAAACAGGAACTCGAGACTGGTAAGCTGTGTCGAAATTTCTTCACAAAAACACTCATCCTAGGAGTGTTTGATGTTTAAGGCTCCTGTGAGATCATCACTGAGTCTTTGAGAGCAAGAGCATTCAGAAAGTACTTCTACATAAATACTCGTATTATACTCCTCTGAAATATTGGTCGTTCTCCAGACGCATGAAAATAAACCAGGGTGTGTTATTACATTTTTTAATGATTGTTATTTTTATTTTTATAACTCTCATTGATATTATTATTATTTTTTGATACCATTTTAACTGCTATTCCCTATTAGTTTATCACTGTGTTCCCTCGCTTATCGCGAGTAGTACGTTTCAGGACCATCCGTAATAAGTGAAAACCCGCGATGTAAGGACGCAATATTTATTTTAATATCACGCACATACTAATATATTATTTTATAACTACGCACACGCGATAGTACGATGCTAATGTGAAATGGAAGAACGGTGAGAGGAATCGCCGCTCAAACGAAATAGAAGAAGATGTAACGGTTACTAAACTAATTATCGAATGGGATACAGAGCAGCATTTTCTGTTTGGTCGCTTTCCATCAGTCAACCAATCATGTGTGTTTTACAATCTCACGTCGGCAAGTAGAGTTTCAGGTGGCCGCTGCGCAAATCGTACTCTTCAGTTTTTGTGTATTCATCCGCTGAGTAAACACGCTATTTACTGTAAATAGTAATTTTTATGATATTTAATATTGTTTCAACACTAAAATTAATATTTTTATTATATTTCTTTAGATTTTATGATTTTTTAATGGAAAATTCATCAAATATATACATTGCTGCAAAACACGTACTTCGTATGGGTAGAACGAGTAGCGCAAAAACCCGCAAAACAGCGAAAATGTCGTGATAAATATTTTACATTAATAGGTTTTTGAAACCCGTAATAAACGAACCGCGAAGTACCGACAGCACATTGTATTGATTTTTTCTTAATATTTCTAATTATCGTTGTTGTACTGATTATTCTTCCAACTAATATATAATGATAATAACTTTTGGTCATTGTAATATAATCTTGTCCTCTTAATATAACACCTTTATTTTCATCAATACCATTTTCAACATTTTTCTCACTAATAATACAGGTCGATACGTTTTTTCACCATGACCGATTGACTAAACTTTACGAAAATAGCTTCTATCAGTGCTAATTGGTTGATTTTTAAAGGAATCGCAAGTGTAAAACATAAATAAGAAATGCTTTTTACGTTTGTAGCTTCTATCGGTGCTTGCAAATAAAGAAAATGATTAAATTGCTCTCACGACACTAATGAAGCCCTTAGTATTCCCCAGCACGATGATTGAACTTTTAAATAAATGTGTGAAGACATTTTGCCTTATGTATCTGTTACCGTCCTCTTGAACTTTTCATTCCCTGCCCATTAGATTGTCTCTTATTAGAACGAGGAACATATTCCATGCATTTTTCATCTGTTAGTAATCTTCTCCTTCGCTGTACCTTTGGCAGATTGGATCCTTGGATTGTTTCATGTGGATCAAAGACCCATCTTCTCCTCTTCCTCATGAGCTGTCTGTGTACACACGGCGGGCTCTGGCAGGCCTGGTATTCCATGGAAAGGTTATCCAAAGCCCCTTTGAGTAATAAATTTTTCTTCAACCAGCATCATTTACAATTAACATTCAAACTGAAGTTTAGTGAATTTATTACGAATAAAAAATAGGTAGATATTTTTGTGCATTGTGGTAGCTAAGTGTTCGAAGCTGGCATTTAAATTTTAATTGTATAAAGTGAAAGTAATCACTACGCCATCCATTATTACTATCATTGATAGCTATCGAAGAAATACAATTTCTCAAATGTAATAAATTCGTAAAATTAAATCAAGAGGCTTTCATCTATTCTTTTATGCTACAGGTAGACTTCATGATGTCCAACGACAATGACAATTTGAGTCAGATTGTTCGTACTCTTTTCCTCGACAACAAACCACTTTCTACGGGAAGGAACACCTCGAACATTTTTTTGAATATGCTAAGGGTGAGTCGAATGTTTTCACGATTAAACTGCTCATAATTCATAGGTTGTGATGTAAGTCAGTAGTAGGTTTTTGACTATGTAGCACACACGTCTTAGCTTTTTATCACTTTGAACAGTTACCTAATTTTTTTAGTTATTCTGTGGGCGATTCTAATCTTACTCTGTCAAGCGTTAACGAATATTGTTCTCAACATATAGCAGCCGTCCTGTGTCCGAGAAGTGCCGATTCGTTTTCAAGCGGAGCTGAATATGTTTTGTATGTTCAGGAAAATTTTTATTTTTGTCAAGAGTGGTTGCATAGTTTGCTGTCATCTTTAGACCAGCAAAGATGACCGTTCCTAAAAGTGAAGCTATAATTCAATTACATATGAAAAAGTTAGGCAAAGAATGAGTGAGCTGGAGCATGAGGTTACTAAAATGACATGTTGTTGAGGGATATCTGCAAAAGAGGATAGAAGAAGCCTGCTAAACTAACCAATAGTCTCAATCTCACATAGAAACAGATTTTCATAGAGAGTATTACTAAATCTTATTGAGGGATTTCTGGCACCTTTGGGCACTGCAAAATACTCAAGGTTCTACTGGCACACTACTGGTAATAATGCTCTAACACTACCTGTAATCCTACAGTCACAGCACTTGTATTTTTACTGTCGCACTTCGCGTAGTCTACCGTCACACAACCCGTAATTCTACGCCCACACTACTCATGATTCTGTTCCCATACTACCCAGAACTCTGCCCCACACTACCTATAAGTCTACCCTACACTAGCCGTAATTCTACCTCTACACTACATAATTCTACCTTCCCACACTCCCCGTAGCACTACCCCACACACCCCCCCTACTACCGATAATTGAAGCATTGAAGTTCCATCTAATTCCCCGATGACGGACAGTTCTCAAGAGACGCTGAAGATCTCTTCTTTTTAGCATCCTCCGTTGGGAAGAATGAAGAAAGAAGAGTATTTCGATTCGAACATTTTGTAGCAATTATTGACAAAAGATAATGAACTAAAAAAAATGAGTTACTCCCAATTTCTTGTGGAGACTTAGCCTACCTCCCTTGTTTACTTGAATCTATTGGAAATTGATGCTGGTATAGGGGTAAAATACTTTAAATTACTGATCAAACTTAGCTGCGCTGTTAAATGAAACCAGAAATTTTGTGCATTGTTTGCCCAAGTCGGAAAAATAAAATAAAATTTTGGCAATCTGATTTTGTTAAATACTTTTAACAACTTGTTCATGATTTAGACTTGATGACTAACTGATTTTCGTTGCTAGTGTAACTAAGATATTAAATGTCTGACTACATTTAATCTCCGATGCATTTTAAATTTTGCTCCCATATATTCCCATCTAGAAATTAATTTGTTATGAATATGTAATGAATTAGTCAACCTGATGTAGCCGAATGCGGAAAAATGCTCTCTAAAATGAATAAATATCTTTCATTCATAACGTTATTTCTAGATCAAAACATAAAATCAAGTGTGATGATTATATTCATTTTGTATTGGACACAGAATGGCATGGATACCGAAGAGAAGGTTCGAGAGGCCATAGCTGGTTTTGTTTCTTTCTTGACAACGACGACTGCAGAAGTTTTCGTACCGCTGCAGCCCAAGGTCTTGATCGACCTCCTCATGACGATCAGTGAGTTCAACCCCAGTTTTAATTTTCACGAAAATGTTGATGATATTCGTCTCACTTCACTTTCACTTCATAAATTCTGATTCATGTCTTTATCACGTAAAAAATCGGCCCTTATATCGCACGTCTCATATATGGAATAACGAGAAGATATTTTGTATGTTGATTGCATGTTGATTGGAAAAGCTTACAGGTCGCATGATCTGAATCGAAACAGATCTTTCCTGAAACAGAGAAATGAAAAAATGTCTTTTTGGGCTAGTATATTTTCTAATTTTACCTTCAAGTTATACAAAATAATCACCTATTCCCCGTCATTTAATTTCGAGAAGTATGCTTTTTCCTAAGTGAATTTAAGATTTAGGATCCATGCTGAAATTTGCTACCCAAATTTCTAAATGATAGTAAATAACTCATTTTATTCCTTTATTTAACCTTATTCATTGAAGGCTCATGCTGAGACTTACTTTCTCGTTTCGTAAATGAGAGTTCTCGAGCAATAGCACGGCAAATTTAAATTTGCACATATAGGTTAGTGAGCTGCTGACGCTGATCTAACTTCTCCATCAGGTGGTGGAGACAACGTCCTCAAAGGTCCAGGAACTTTGTACACTAATCCTACGGACTACTCGTTTACTACCTTCAATGACCTGGGGCTGCAACTCTTCATCAGCGTCAGATATTAACATAATAATTTTACTTAAAGGAAAATGCGACTGTTCTTCTCAATAGCCAGTCGTGTGGTCGATAGAGTAAAGAATTATTTTCTACATTTTTGTGTTCAGAACTTAGACATTCTAAAATAGATTTCAATGTTTTTTTTGCAGTCACGTAAGGAGCTACTACGCATGCTTGAAAAAAGGCTAGAATTAGACTCATTCCGAGCTCTGCATTTCTGACAAATTTTTGAATCTCGTTTCATAACTCGGCAACAGTTAAATTTGTTTTTGAATTTTTAACGCTATTCATACGTATTCTATGCGTCCTAAAATATCATATTCATATTTGTTTCCGTTTTATCTCTACTTTATTACCTACATATGAAACATTAAATATTAATATAACTTTTGATACAGTTTTCAACGTAGTGGCGTGCTAGAAGTGTACAAGCACTGAAACTTTATTCATGAATGACAAGCTCAGATTAAATATCTGAAATGTACACATAATAAAGCATATGCAATTGTGTGACCGTTTCCATTCAACATTCGTCAAGTTTTTTCTTAGTTTTCGTGGAAGTTATTACATAAGGAATGTATTGTACTGTATTCGGCGCGGATATAAATGGAAATATGTGGTAACTGAACACTCGACGTAATTGACAAGATGTTAAAAATGAAAGGACAATCCATAATACCACACTTGTGCGAGCACTTTCCAATAATTATATGATGCTTATGATTGTGTAATATCTAAATATTAACTACTATTTTCAGGCCTCCCAGCCGACTGTGTATCACTTCACAGGATCGCTCAAACTCTCTAACGATGCCCCTCACGTCTACAAGCTGTCATCATTCAACTTCACTCAACTGTAAGTATCGAAAAGTGATAGAAAATTTTCGAATTTTGACCGTAGTGCAACTGAAATTTTACTAAAGAATTCCAAGTGACATAAGATAACGCTACGTAAATGCTTCCACTACACTTAAGAATGAAAATTCTATAAATACTTGTTGCACTTATTTATGAAAATGCTGTAATATTATAAAAAATAATTTTTCAATACAGATACGTGTCGACGTTCCGAGTGAACATATGGAGTCTGACACCTTGGATTCGGAGCAAGGTGTCTAGCGGTATTTCTCAATCCACGATAATTTCCCTGCCTATTTCACCCACACTGGTCGTACGTACGAAAGACGATGAGGATATCAATGCTGGCTTCGAGTTATCCCTCAACATTACAGAATCAAAACAGGTGAAGGGATAATTTATTGAAGTGATGCTAAGAGCTTCTTCAGTACCAACGCTGGTGTTATTTTTCAGGGCTGAATTTAGAATGAACATATTGTTAGTTTTTGCTTATCGTTCTCTATTGAAAAGTTTAAATCACAACAAATGAAAAGTACATATTATTCATGACCCAATCTTTCATGAATGATTACTTCCTATTAAGTAGAAATTTTGATCACAATATCAACCTTGTTTGGCACTATTCAAATTTCTGTCCTATACCTGAAAAAAGATACATAAGTCATATCCCTGCTACATGATATCTAGTTGTTTTATTAACCCTATAGTAGATTCAGGGTGGGCTGAAAAACTGAATACACCTTAAATTAAAATTTTTTATTGTTTGGCAACTCTTATCCTGCCTTGCAGCATATTATCCGAAAGTCTGTTAACTTGACCTTGAAGATAGAGTTTTGTTATGGTTGTGTACTGTAAAATGGTTTCCCAGTGAGATAAACGAGTGGATGTGTCTGCACTTCTTCGAGCTGAAATCAAAGTGAGTAAGTTCGCAAATCTGGTAAGGGGTGTCCCGTACAACCGTTTACGCGATCAGGTGTACTGGCAGTGATCGAAAGAGTGTTGTGAATTGAGACAGCTTGTGAGATGCCATTCAAAGCAGTCCCTGGACTTCCATTGGCCAACACGCCAGGAGGCTCGGGGCTAGAGCGGTCACAGTTCCACGATCAGTTGTAGAGCTGGGAGGCATCATCACTGCGGATGGCGGTTACATCAAATAAAATTGAAAGTCGATATTTTTATTGCCTGAAAATTTTGCTCACTTTGGTGTAGGAGTTTATGAGGTACCTAGGGCAGAATTTAGATTTAGCGTTTGTTCTGTTTTTCAGCCCACCCGGTACATGGAAAAATTTTTAGGACACGTGGTAAATTGTTTCGTAAGATCGTCATGAAGACAAGTTTTTCAACAAATCATTGTCAGTAACTTGTGACAAAATTTGTGCCAACTATAGATGGAGGCTGTGATGCCATGAATGTTTTCTTGTATCATTTTCATAAATCTCTCCGGTTCTTCAACAGATATTTTTCATGAAGATCAATTTACCTCACACTGTCCAAGGAAGTGTTGGTTCTGTGAACCTGAGCGCCTTGGAAGAGCAGATGAAAGTCATCCGCTCTATTGGTCTGGCTGAGAAGCCGTACAAGGTGGGTTCATGCGTGGACCCAGTCAAAATTTTATCGTTTGACCGACTCTGATTTTCATGGGAATTCACCGATAATTACTGCTCTTTTCGTACGATGAAAGGAGGATTTCTTACGATAAACTCATACATCGTCGGAACTGGTTTCGCTAATGGCCCATATTATCGTTGAATTATTGTTAATATACCGGTAATTATCGTAAGTTTGGTACGAAGTCTGACGGTAAAACTAGGTTAATGACTGGTTATTTTTACAATCGGACAGAAGATAAATTATAGTCGGAATTTACTGATAGATTTCAATGCTCTCAGAAATGATGTAATTTACGCAATTTACTCGTAGATTTTGAAATTTGCCAGTAAATTGAGAGGATATCAAATCCGATTTATGGTCGGTCCAATGTTAAAAGAACGGTTATTATTGTCAGACTTCGTACAAAACTTAATGATGATGATAATGGGCGCTAAATTAACGATAATTCGACGATATTATGGCCATTTGCGACGCCAATTCCGACGGTATATCATCGGTTTATCGTATGAAATACTTAGTTTATCGTAAAAAAAGACGATAATTACCTGTTAATTCCGACGGAAATTAGCGTTGGTCAGACGGTAAAATTTGGACTGGGATAATGAGCCGTACTGTGTGGGTACATGCACGGATAACGAGCCGTAGTAGGTGGGGACATGCCCGGAACACAAGCTGTACCAGGTGGGCACATGTCTGGATAACGAGCCGTACCAAGTATCTACGTGATTTAACAACAAGTTCGATGTGTGCATCCCACGAGCACAATGTACATGTCTTGTATCAAATCTAAATGTAAACGTACTGTGCATGAAGTGTTTTCGCCTCAAAAAAATTAACCTCCGACACAAAGTTTGTGATTTTAGAAAATAGTAGTACTTATAGATTTAATATACAATTGAAGTGTTCAATCCTATTTTAAATAATTTGCCACAGAAAGTATTTTTGAATCTTATTTTGTTTTTCTTTGTCCCAGAAAACATGGTACCATCACCCCACAACTTTCTACTTGAATTATGAAGGAGACACTCCACTGCAACTCGACTTCAATTCCTTAATGGAAGGGTGAGTTTTGAAGACTTGAAATTCATCTTGTCTGTAGTGGCAGGGGAAGTTGCGTGTCCGTTGTGTATTTTATTTAGTATTCTCAGAAAATCTGATCGAATTTTGATATTCGTGACAATGTTACGTAATTAAAGGTATGCCCCTCGCATTAATAAACAGCTTTAACCCCACTTCCAGTACATATCACTTGACCCTTCTAATCCACGTAGGTGTTTATTTTGTAATAATTAACGTATGACATCACTGGTATCCTCACCAAAAGTTGCAGGCCGTTACTCGGCACAACACCTGCATGACTCCATCATCACTGCTGCAGTGTAGTTTGGTTTCACTTGGTGAGAAGGGCTGCACTAATGGCGAGTGATGGTCTTGTGAACATACTGAATTAAATAATAGTAGTTACACTTCTTAGATCGTGAAGTAGATGAATATAGAAATAAAAAAGAAATTTTCCATGTTACATGTAATGTTCCAAAGGCATACGAATGGAGCGTCCTAGAGAGGCTCATGTAATTTTGCACTTTTCACCTACTTTATTCCTGCCTATTTCTATTCATCTTCCTATTTCTAAAAGGAATTACATAATAAGAGAACTACACATGCGTAATTTTGATCTAGGGAAAATTCGAAAAGATTATTTATTTCATTGAAGTTTATTATTCTAAAATAGCTGTGTTTCTATCTTTGAGCCCAAAATACATGTATGCATGAGTAGTTCAGAAATAAACTCAATAAAAAAGGCTTAAATTCAAAATTTGAACCAAAAACCTTGAAGAAATTAGCACATGTAACACAAAACAGTATTTATCTACCAAATTGTACACTATTGCAATCCATTCAAATTTTTGAGGCAATGATGTTAGTTCAATATTTTATCTTGCCTTCAATCTTGCTTCTAATGTTCAGCAACATCGACCAGCTCGAGAAGTACATCGCGGCTCCCAACTTGAGGAATTTCCAAATTATTGGTGGCCAAGCGGGGGCTCACAATTTGACCTTCATCTTCAGTGTCAACAAAGGTACGAACATAGGTGTTTAATTCATTTTTACTGGGCGTGCGGTGTGACTAAGGTGTGTTATGCATTTTGTTAAGCACGCAAAATTCCACAACGTGGGACTGTTCGTATTTGATCAAGATTAGCTAATGAGATAAGAATCCTTTTATATTGGACGACCTAAGCCGTTTCATGCATTATGGGGAGATGTACGTACCGCAATGTGGAAATTTTGAGTTAAGATAAGCTGTGGTTTTTGCTGCCTATATGATTTAATGAAAAGATTATTATGTCTTATATACAATACTTTGCATTATTTTCGTTCGTGCTCTTAATTGAGTGTCGAACTGAGCAGATGATAGAAAAGTAATCTGATGTTCTTTAGTGAACAACTAAATCATAGTATTTCCATCAGTATGAGTTACCATGAGGAAATCATATAAAAATCCATTCTGTCTCTGATTGTCACACTGAAATTACAAGCATTTGATGAAGATTTAGTCACTTAGTCACCTACATTGAAGCATTTAAGCGCCTGAATAAAACAACCTCACCGCCAGACCACCGCGAGCGCAAGAACAATTCCGGCCGCTATGTCTCCAAGTACGGGCAGGACACCTTCACAGAGAACGAGCTCTGCGACGCTACGGGGAAGACTTCCAAGGTTCGTAGACGTTATACAACCATCCATGTTCAGCTTCTTTCTGAAGATTCGGAATTGCAAAAGAACGTTTAATATAAATTGGATTATTCAGGGCGTAGCTTCGGAAGACACAAAAAGGATTTTGTTCGAGTTGCACAAATTGTCACCCATACCTTTGCCTTGCCACGTGTCGTAGTGATACTTCCATTGAGCGGCGATACCTGCAGAAAAACTAGCCTAAGTGAAAATGAAACATATATTCGGCCCACTGTTCCCATCAGTTCGTTACCAATTTTTTCAGTATACATGAAAGTTTCTTCTTTACTGTAATATGTTTATAAGCGTTTGATAATAATTTTAGAGAAGGTTGAACTTTCTATGCTCCTATTTACTTTTGAGCTACATCGTATCACTATCAACATCGTTCTCATATTCTTGCTTCCCCAGCAATTTTAATATTAAGACTTACCAGAGTATTGAAATACTTACCCTTTCAAATGAGCTTCTTAATACTGGGCGACCAACAGAGCTCTCCAGATCGACCGTCCTCGCAATTTGGCAACGTGAACTCGCCTCAGTTGGTTTCGTTTCTGGAAAAGCTGCAAGACAATGCCGGATGGAGTAAGTACATGTAGAACAGCTTACCTTAACAAACTTGTTGTGTTGTCTCTCATAGTATATAACCTACTGTCTATCCTCAGAAGTTCCAATGAAACTGTAACTCTGAAGTTTTTAAATTTCAAAGGGCGTATAAATGAACTTCTGAACTCATAATGTAGAACGGCCCTCGCCCACACAGGTAGGTTATCAGTTTACATTTAGTTAACGTACTCATGATTTCAAACAAACGGTTAAACAATGTCACCTCATTATAAAAGGTTCTCTCTCTCTCCCACTCGTACTTCGTGCAAGAGAATACTGGAGTCGAGACGAGGTCCCATTGAGTTGTGTCGAAGATTTACTGGCTTACATTTTCCATTTGAACAATATCATGAGCGACACATTGTCGTCAGAATCTGTATTTTATCTCAATTCTCTCTCGCTCTCTCTCTTTTCACATGGATATTTATTTGCAATGCACTCCACGTATTCATTTTCTTTTTATGTTAACTAAATTTCGGTTGTAAGTTTTCGAATTCTAAATATTTAGGACATTACTGATAATCACCATCTGGGCAAAAACTTTTGTTTGCTCTCTCTGTTTTCGATTGACTTCGATTAAATAATGATATCTAGTATTTTTGCTCGAATATTTTACGCCAAATACCCGGATAGCCCATGACAATTAAGAAAAAATTGATTTCAATTTCAATTTAAATGTAAATGTCTATCAGAAATGTATTTTTTATCTATAAACATTTACTTTCACATGTCTCTCAATACTTACTCGTAAAAACGCAGACAGAACTTTTATTAGTTTTCGTATTCAAAAGACAAGCTAATTGACATTTTCCGTGCCAGTTTATTTCTTGCTTCTCGTTTATATTCTGCTGTCTTGTCCTTGGTGGAAAAAATGAACCTCGTGTACGCTTAAAGTATAATGATCATATGATATTTTTCTGAGTGTCGGAGTATCTGGCATTTTCCTTATTCTTTGGTAATTCAAACCAGTTTTAAATGATACTCAGTCTCAGAGGAGCTACCATCTTTAGTGTAATAGCAAGTAATCACAGCTATTGTTTAACACTTTGTAGCACATTACAAATGCAACATATGTAAAAAATTATCCTATTTCCCTGCTTCGTGTCGCACTGTGCCTAGTACTAAACATAAACATTTAAAATCACAACTCTCGGTATTCACTTCCAGGCACAGGAATTAAAACCCAGGAACACTTTTTTTTATTTGGCTAAATACATCTTTCTTCGTACACTTAACTGCCTAATTACATCAGGTAAACAGTATAATGATCTGCCTTGAATTCCACAAAATTTTGTCCTCAGTCGAACGTGTTGATGGCTACAGCATCAGAGGGGAAATATGGAAATACTCTGAACGTGTCACGAGCTTTGAGGGAGTCGCCGCCACTACTACTTGCTATGGTCTTCTTAATCAGAAATCGGTGAAAACAGTCTTCGTTTTCGAGAAGGATGATGCCAAGGTGTGATACTATTTTTAAGCAACAACTTTTATTCTTTTTTCTTTTCCTTTGCTGATCATTTGTTCTCATAAGAGTTTTGAATTCCTATTTGAATATAATTTTTTCTGTCGTTCAGAATTTGTGTTACTTGCAGATCTGCATGGAAATGAACTCCACTGCTCCTAAGGTAAACGAGCTCAGCGTGCTAAGCAAGATCTTTGAACAAAACCTGACCAAAGCAATTAATGTAAACATGTGGACTGGCAGCGCCTGTGACGTTATGATCTTCTCTCAAAATGTAAGTAAACCACTTCTTTGCCGTATTGTGATGAACAGTACCGTCCAAAATTAAGGAAAAATATTAAAACTTCAAAATCTTCAAGAAGTGTGAATCAGTTTTGTTGAAATCTTTATTGAATGTAGACACAGCATTTGAACTATATCTCAAATTTTCGTTTTGGCGAAAAAAATTACCTTAGTTCTTTACCATTTTATTGCTTTTTGAGTGTCAACAATTGAGTAACAAAATAACGTTTTCACCTAAACATTGCTACGAAATAGATCAGGGATAGTATTTTAATATTTAGTATTGTGACCTTTGTTTCCAATCACTGCAGCGCATCTATGAACGCTGGATTTTAACAAATATTGACACTGAGCAACTCTTATCAAGACCCATTCGTGTTGTAATTTAAAATGGATTTTCTTGTTGGATGTTCGGCCATTAATTTTGCCCTAGAGTCTTTATGGGTTTTCTATTGGATTCATGTTGGGACTCTGAGGAGGCCAGTCTATAACCTCAACTGCTTGATCTTTAACATAGCCCATAACGAGCTTCGCCACGTGCCAGGGTTTTTGTGGTTGCTGCATAAAAACAGGAGTACTAATTCCGAATTTTACAAAACTGGCACAACAAAACTGACACTGGCACAAAACTGGCATACCAACACATTCATGTAAACAGAGGCGCTCTAGTGTTTAAATGTTTGGGGTCACGAGTTTAGAGTCATCACTTTAGGGAACGTGTTATTTTTCTGTAGTGATTATTTCGTGAGTGATATTCTTCCAGGGAAGTGATACGATCGGCTTCTTAGCTTGCAGATTTATTCACGAACACGATCGCAATTAAAACAGCAATTGGGGCTAAGATCGAAGACCAAAACTGAGAACTTAAAATCAGTAAAACCGAAGCCGGAACTGATACTGAATTGAGGCTGAAACTGAAACCTGAAACTGAAACTGAAACCTGCCCGGACAAGGACCCATAAGTAACTCGAAATAAATACAGAATTTAGCAAAAAGAATTAATATCACGAGACAACATTATAAGACAACTATGGAGTAAAACACTAAGGCATCGTACTTAATTAACTGGCAGTCAAAGAAATACAAAAAACGAGATGCAGATATGTAGCTTCTACCCAGGGCCATGAAATTTAATAACCGTATCAAAATGGCTGGTCGATCTTTCAGTATGCTTGTCATAAAATACCCGAACGTAGAGACTTGAGTGAAACGAAATTATACAATGAATTTGATAGCTGATGCAAAAGTTATTATTCAAAATGTTCTATATTTAGATTAATTATAAATCTTGGAGTTACGCAAATCAAAGCACAACTTCATATCTAGGCAAAGCTAAAATGATAAATTTAGGGAATATATGGTAGGTAAGTGAAACGCATTACTTCCTAACACATGGTCAATTGGAAAACTTACCCGTCAGAGAGACTGAAAGCGCGAATAGAATTACTGCTCACTGGGTAACGGTTGTGAAAGAACTGACGGGCACTTAGCCTATAGGCTCGTGGTTGACTATGGTGTTCTATAAACGAGGATTACAATTTGAAGTTGTAACTACGATTGAATTTTTAACTTTAAAATACTAGTTTCAAATGACATGAAACGTATAAAAATTAACTCCCAAAATGTTACTAAAATACCTCATATTTTTGTATCAACTCCTTGATCGTTCTAAATTAATTACGATATTTCCGAGTCTCTACAAATGCACAATAGGTTATGTACCCTGGCCTGATATCGCACTTCCATCACCAAACTTTACAGTTTTATTCATACAGTTTGATTTCAAACTTTCACCAATTCTTCTTCTTACAAAGTATTAACCATCGCTACCAAATATATTAAATTTGAATTCATCACTGAAAAATATTGAATGCCAATCGTCTTCTGGCCAACTGACATGCTTCTTTTCAGATGTCAATCGTGTTGCCCGATTCTTTTTATTATCAGCAGGTTTTTCTAAGGAGATCTTGCATAAACCTATCCTACATAACCTATCCCGATGCCGACATGGTTGAAGCGGCTAGAAATACGGCATGGGACTTGGGTAAACAACCGAATAATTATCAAAGTAATTATCCGACCCAAGAATGGGCCAGAAGGTTCGTTCCTATAGCCTAATTCTATTCTATTCTATTATATTCTATTCTAAAGACCTATTTCATGCAACCGCCTGAATACAGTCTGTCGAGAAACATTTGTTTCACCTTTAATTTGACTAGGAATTTTACCTGCAGTTAGAAAACAGCTTTTTAGTGTTAGGGGTTGCAAAACTCAGTCCTCTCTTACTGCAGTTTTTTGGTCTGCCCGGTTTCTTTGTATTAGTTAGCTTGCCAGTTGTATTATAAAGTTCCAGAATTTGACTCACAACACTTTTCGAGTGATTTATCTGTTTAGCAATTCGTTCAATAGTATAATTTTCCTTTCATAATTTCACAATTTCTGCTTTAACAGCTGCATCAACTGTGATTCGTTTTCTCATGGTTACAAATGTTGCAGTGAAGATAAGCAGCCCATATTCTCCATCATTATCTGCTATTATGAGAAAAATGGTTATTTCCTGGTTTTCATTTATTTTTAAAAATTTCTTCTCTAATTTTGGACACTCAAAAAATAATAAAATGTTAATTAGTCATGGTAGTATCATTAAAGCAACCTGAAAATTTTAGAAATAGTTCAAGTACTGTATGTTTCCATTCGTTGAAAATTTTAAAAAAAATGATTCACATTTTTTTGAAGATTTGGAAATTTTAATATTTGTTCCCTACGTTTGCACGGCATTGTAAATGATAGGTGTTACTACTTGTTATGTCTAAATTTAAATACGTGATATCTAAATTTAAATACGTGATTTTAATATTTGTTCCCTACGTTTGCACGGCATTGTTAATGATAGGTGTTACTACTTTTTATGTCTAAATTTAAATACGTGATGGGCTCAAAGAAAATGCGTGTGAATTACTCTGAATAGATTATAAACGTTGCTACGTTGAAGAAAAGATGCGCTTTAGAATGTATGTAAACATTTATAAATCAATCTAGGTCACCTTTAAACTTTCAAGGATAAATACATTTATCCTGCTTATTTATTTGCCTATGGAGTTTTTAGAGCACATGTATCCAGCGTCAAATGATAGATTAAGGTACACAAACATAACCGTACATGAACTCTTACTTTCAAAATAAACAACTATAGGTGTGTCCAGTGTAGTCATAATATGTTCATTCTAAGTTAGAGAGCAGGCCTATATAGAAAAGTTTACATCGAGGTTAGAGTTTCGAGTCTCTGTCCATCTGTTTTTCTCACTTCGTCACCTGTGCTGTGCTTGACCCCAGCACACGTACTCCGTGTCGACGGACGGTCTCGAGATGCTCAAAAAGAACACAGCAGAGGCTGGAGGAGCAGCCTCTACGGCGCAGTCACACCCTCTTTGGGCTCTTCTAGACGGCGCTCTGTATGACAACCTACAAATCTTCACCAAAGTTGCTGACGTGAGTTTAAGAATTTGAGAAGAATACCTTGTAGTGCAAGGTAGTTGGTAAACTTAATCATTTCTATCTGGAAAATTTTGTCTATTCTTGTCTGTTTTCTTTATTTAGGCTCTGAGCATCGTGAAAGGGAAAGTATAATCATAACTGTATTGTGTTGTAGAACTGCAGCCTTAATTTTTACGAGAAAATCATAAAACTTCTACTCGTGTAAGATCATAAGTTGTTATTTCACTTATTATAAGTTTAAAACTGAAAATACGGAGCAAAATTTCCGAAATCGGTTTATTACTTCACTTAGTTTATCATAGTTCTTTTTCAGCCCTTTTTGATGAGGGTTTAGTATGTCCATTAATCGCTTGTTCTATTCAAAGTCAATTCAAACCTTCTTACTTATCACACAGAGGAAGAGCTGGGTGAATTCGTCAACAATCTTTGGAACAAACGTGGTGGCTCTGTGGAACAAAGTCGTCAATAAAGTGATGAAGATAGAGACTCCTCTTTCCTGCGACCCTGAGCATCGTTACACAAACCAAAATCTGACAGCGAACAGGTTGGGTCGCTCACCTTCTGATTTAAAACTATCATAAGTTAAACGACAAACTGAGCCCAATTACTCACGAAAAGTTGCAACGTTAGATGAATAATGTATAATACTTGATTTGAGTTCCTTTTCATTGCCGTATTCCGACAAAACGTTTCTTCGGGATAATATGAAATCTTAGTGCCTTGAGTTCTGTTGTGAAAGAATAATGACTAATGATTGAAAATACACGAGGAGGACAAGTGCCACATTAGTTTATTGCGGCCAAAGTTATTTACTTGGTACGACAACTGATGCAACTATTGGATACTCTGAATGAATAACCTAAAAGACTTGTTATATACGTACATATATATCTCAGTTGTGAAAGACATTTTCCTAATTAAAGCTCTCAATGTTATACGGATTGTATTTTAATACTGCATCCTTGCTTTGATCAGTTGATGAATAATATTCCAACATAGATGTCATACAAGGCTTAGTGGCAGTGACTGACTCACTAAATTCCTAAATGATGAGAGGCCCAAAAATCAAACGCGGCATGCCCTTTAATACTGTGCATCCCTGCTGGGTCGGTTCTATTGTAACTGTGGTGGTCAAACTAGGAGTATAATAATAATTATTACTAAGGATAATAATAACGTCACCAATTTCCTTCGTAACATTTATGTACATATAAAAATGACGTGAGAAATCTAAGATCTTTGAACCTGCTGGACGTTCTGTACAGAAACAAAGATGGTACCTGGCTTATGATGAAAAACTCCCTTGTGACTGACGAAGCTGGAGTACTGCTGGAACTCGTAGATGACTGGCCAAAGATAAGCTTCCAGTCGTCTGACTACATCCATACCGACTACTGCGCCATCAGGCCTGACTCGGTGAGCGGGGTACCTATGCACATTGCAGTGAAGAGACTGTTATACCACAACCTGAAAACTGTACAATTTAACATGAACCAAACAGGGAAGGATAAATCAAAACCAGGCTGTAGGAAGTGTCAATGAATTCGGTGGTCACCGATCTGATATTATTCATGAGAGATTACTTGTGCCAATTACGAATCAGTTTTCCAATATCAATTGAATGGCTCAGTTTAAGTTATGTTTATCGATCTGAACTTGACTTTATGCAGTGGCGTTTATCTAAATCAACATGACAGATTTTAATGAATGAAAGGGCAATGGAAATTAGGATGTATTGATGTTCTTGCTCATAATCTCGATGACTAATTATCGTTCTGTTTTAGAAGATTACTTGTGTACAAATACAAGAGTAAATCATACACTGGAACTAAAAATTTATACATGTTGTATACAAAGTCAGATGTGAAATGCAGAGGTCAGGTATTAATAAGCCGATAAACTTAATCGGCTAAAGTTAGTATTTAAGAAATCATACTTGTAATCTAAATCAGTGGTTTCCTATATTTTTTCTATCATTTCCTCCTACCATCCAGATTTCCCAGATTTCAGTCATATAGATTTCCCCCTTCATGTGTACGAGGAAGCTAGTAATCAAAAGCCACTTTGGCTTTTTACTAATTAATTTTTAAAATGCACAAATATACTGATAAATATATAACTGAGATTTTTTATTTCTAGTTGGTAGTGTAATTATTTTCTTCTGGGGGGAAATTTCCCCCAGTTTGTGACTCATTGTTTTAAATTTTTCATTCAAACTATGGCTACAAATAAAAATTTAAAATCTCGATTTACGATTCATTACTGAAATGTCTCGTGAATTGAATCTAATAAATTAGGTTTTATGTACTGAGTGTAAGCGTACAATCAATTTGACTCTCATAAGATCGGTTTTATTCTTACATGTGGTGAGTGAAAACACCTCCTAGCCTTTAAACTACTGTTATCCTCCCAATGCAAAAAAAATTACCCTAAAGATATAATAAAAATTTGAATTCATCTTCTTTATACAGTACCCTTTACTCGTGTCATAGATCAAGACGTTCGACAGCTTCTTCGTGAACGCCACTAAGCACAGCAATTGCTCAGGACTCGCCACCACGCTCTGCGAGGACGGTCGCAATGAAGACGCTTTTGCTGTCGCTGTCAGCTTTGGAGGGGGTGGAGTAGCGGCCACCATCTCTGGTGAACGCAAGAACATCTCCATCTCTGTTGGAGGGGACGGTGTTCAGGTGGGTTGGAGGGAACGGTTTTCAGGTGGGTTAGAGTGGAAGGTATTCCGGTGGGTAGGCGAGGACGGTATTCCGGTGGCCTGGAGGCGGTGGTATTCCGGTGGGTTGGAGAGGAAAGTGTTCAGATGGGCTGGAGAGGATAACCTGAGATTTATAGTTAATACAGTTCAAATTTATTTTTCTCTTTTATTAATGACATAAAAGTCAGGATTGTCTTACGCAACCGATACCAAATTGAATTAATATTTTTATTAGTGTTGGCTCTCAGAAATCGTATAGGTCCCGTAGTTTATTAAAAGAATTAAATTATCTTTGTGAAGTACTATACTAAATTGTGGAGTCCCAATTATGATAATCTTCATGCGTTTTTTTTGCAAAATACATTTACCTTCTTAGGTGAACAATGAGACATGGAACGACGAAGACTACTTCAAAGAACTGAACTCAAACGGAGAAGTCTACGGCCACTTGTACCGACGTAGTGGCTTCTTCAAAGTGGAAATCCTAGATCTGGTAGAAGTCATCCACATGGAATCTTCGGTGTACATAAAGGTCAGTTGAGAGGGTCACATGGAGTAGAAAAAAACGAAAGCAAAGCAGGCTGTCTTCATTTTTAGTGACGTTTCTTGAACGGCTGTTAAGTGAGTATGACTGTAACTTGTCATTCTTGGATCATTATAGAGTATATCATGAAATTAGTAATAATGGTTATGAGTAGCGATTGCATAAACTCATACTCGAGTATTCAGGGAATGCATTGTTTAGTTTGCTAGTTGTGCGCATACTCCAAGGTCCAAAGTGTACTCAATTAACGAAATTTGAAATTTTGATGTTTGTGGATGTAGTACATTTTTCAAACTTTCTAGATAGGGCTTTTCTTTGTGGCCATCAGAAAATCTTTTGTCCAGAATAAACGTAAGATTAGAATATTCGTTGTAGTAATCAAGTGTAGCTTGTTGGTGTGTAGTTTTATTTTTAGAAATTTTGACTGACTAGAGATGTGGTCTGGTCGATGCAGACGAGAGTGAAGCACAAACTTCAGTTATTTACAGTGTCTAGCTTTGAAGTTGAGTGAGAGATTATTGGATCACAGGCTAAACTTTTGTAGTTTAGCTAAAGAATTCAGAGAAATTACAAAATATTTAACGGGTCATTTAGCAAATCAGGGTCTGTTATCGATTTAGTAGCTGTCTCTTATCATCACACCAGGAAGCCCTACATCACAAGAAATCTACTACTCACCTGGTCTCCGACCACATCTATGGCAGTATACACGCTGCTGACGGATCTTTCCTGGACATGAATTTCCACCTTAATAATTTTCATGGAGTTTGGTTGCATGCTTTCTACCTTTTAATTCCCAATTACCTCTTCAGGTTGCGGACCGATTCCGTGGTTACCTGTGCGGCCTGTGCGGTGACATGAACCTGGAGCCAATGAACGACATGAAGACTCCTGAAGGTTGCCTCCTCACCAACCCAGCCCATTTCCTCTCTTCCTGGAAACCCACATCAGGCTTCCAGTGCATCACCGAAAAACATTTTGACCCCAACTCCTGTATCAAAGAGGAGCCCCTTAGTCGCGACTACTACGCGCAGTACCAGCTCTAGTAGATGCCTGAAATCAGTGTTCACTGAACGAGAGGAAGTCAGAACGTTGCTCATTTCTTTACATTGCACTGAGCGGATAGATAAGTAACCACACTTCTGCTACCCACCAAACAAAAAATCACGCTACCTAACTTTCCTGCATCTTGTAGAGAACCTGACATTGTCGCATCATTTGTCACAGTGGGCTCGGAAAGATTCATGATTGAAGTATCCTCCAGGTTACTTTCATTAATTCAAAGGTTCGAAGAATTCGCCCATCTAATAGGCGTGCGTGTGCAAATGAACTACAAATGAAGCTTTTAAAAATGTCAGCGCTTAGTTTTTTTCACAATGCTTTCTGTTAATGTATGTAAGAGTTGTCAGTTATGAAATTATCAGAGAAATCGTATAAACTTACATTATATAATGATACAAAAAGTTTGACGAAAAAGTTCGTATTATATGTATTTCAAATTGGCCAAACGTAAAACATGCTAGCCTCTGCTGTCACTGAGAAATGACATTGTACATCAAAATTTCCCTTCGCCTACCCTTCCTCCTTCTCAAAGAAGTTGATAATTTATTTGGTATCGTAATCTACAGTCGTTGTTTTGAGACTCACGTATAAATAATAATTCGAGGACAGTTGTTCAATTATCGCTAAAAAGGGTTTCAGATTAACGGTGATTTTTTTCTTTTTTGACTTCATTCATTATATTCTAAGAATTCGACAACTGCTTTCAGGCAAAGTAAATTTTCGTTCTTTTTATTAACTCGGTAATTACCACGAAACCTAAGTATTAGTTCAACGTTATTAGCGAGTTGAACTGGTACACTTGTAATTTCTTCGAATCACGCACAATTTAATGGATTTCTTCTTGCTAATATGCTCCCACAAGGAGCCCCAAGTTTTTCCTCACTTTCACTGTTAATTAAATTTGTTTTTTCAATCTCCTTACTTTAATAAAGGTTCGAATTTTAAACTTGGTACTTTATAAGCCACTGACATCTGTTTACCAGGTGTTCAATAATTATCGTTACAACTTTATTACCCACATTTATTAATTAAATAAAATGATACAAATCAAACTAAAATAAACATGTTATTAAACCCTTATCATGTCCGAATATCCATAATTTATTCAATATGCTCTCCATCAGCGTCGATAACCTGCTGCAAACGTTTGGAGAAGGCTTGACATGAGTCACGAATGATTGTTGGGGGGACTTTTGCCCATTCTTCCTCAGCTCCTCAGTTTCTCTCTGGTGGATCTCACCAACGTTGATGTTCGATCTGTTCGAAGGTGACCTTGCCCTGGCAAGGTTACCCCAGTTTCTTTGAATCGCTTAAGTGTTCTCCAAACCAGCATGCTGTTCACATTTCGTGATTTGGCAATTTCCTTTGGTGACTTTCTTGATTTATGTAACTCTACAATTGCTATTTTACTATTTAGATCTTTCACCTTTATCTGGTAAGAAGTATCTGGTAAAAGTTTAGATCATATTTAAACATAAATAGAATAGTTGCAACGATGAATATTGAACACCCTGTGCAGACCACCAACTGTAAACAAGGAAAATAATATTTTCATCACACAAGTACTTAAACAACTTTGCTTTTGCACTTCCCAAAATGAATGTATTATCAACAACAGAGTATTTATGTATACATACGTAGGTTATATACAAAAATATCACTGCACAACTCCAGTTTTAGATAGAAATGTTGCTTCTGTTACCGTCGCTGAACGTAGTAGTTATTACAGGTGGTACAGATATCACATCCGTATCTGCGGATATCCCTATAATTTTTCAGATCCACATCTGCATTTGCATCCGTAATTTTTAACAACGAGTGTCATGCAGATGTCGTAAATAATGTATTATAATAGTAAAAAGGCTATATTTCCTTAAATTCCATAAAAATTGAAACCAATGACTTAAACTGAATGCCATGTTTAACAATACTTATTTAGTGGTAATATGATCCATAGGATGAGGTTGAAAACTGATACGTGCATGTGCAAGGTACGGACTGGGTGCAAAGTGAGTGAATATGTGCTTGCAATGCTCTCTGAAGGTTTGTTGTCAGTTCTTCTTCTTCTTTCTTCTTGTTTCACTTTTATTGGAGCTTCGGAAATGAGTCCATGCAGCTCCACGCCTTCAGGGATGTTTTATTGTTATTCTGATGTTTAGCACACAGGCTGAAAGAAGTTACAGAAATTTTATTCTGCGTGGTTCCACTCGAAGAATCCGTTCCCTTCTAAATTTTGCGCCTATAGTAAGCTGAAGGCAGTAAGACTCCAGATGAGGCTGATGAACACCGGACGGACCACTATTGAACACTGGACGGACCACTAATGAACACTGGACGGACCA
>VCRD01001481.1:44935-60013 GCA_006783055.1 Trinorchestia longiramus | reverse complement strand
ACTAATGAACACTGGACGGACCACTAATGAACACTCGTCTAGGGCTTCTCGACCATCTTTGTGTCGTTAACACAGGTTGCCTCTGCTACAGCGCCATGACCTTGAACAGCAAATGTTTTATTTACAGAGAAACTCGTTGGCATAGGTTGTTTCTGCTACAGCGCCATGACCTTGAACAGCAAATGTTTTATTAACAGAGAAACTCGTTGACATAGGTTGTTTCTGCTACAGCGCCATGACCGCTCACGTTCACTGACGGAGCGACTCCCCATACACAACCTTCTTTATCAGCAGACACCGGGCAACCCTTGTTGTCAGTTGTCACAGTGTCACATTAGTTGTGGTACTGGTCCTGTGTTCACTGTTACTGGAGGTGTATTCACGCAGTGTTTTAGGTGGTCTGCATGCACTTATTCATTGTCCGTTTACTGATTAATAAAAATTAATAAGTTTTATAATAAAGTAAATTATTATTTGACTCATTCCGCACAGTATTGATTTGATAATAGTTCAGCAGCTACTAAAGAAAAATTCAGAAAGATCCATGAACGGCTAAATGAAGAGCAACTTAGTGCTGTTCACGATGTTTCAACACGTTTTAACAGCGGCTTGCATATGTTAGAGAGGACTTCTGCGCTAAAAGAAGCTGTATTTTATACGCAACCAGTAATAGCAAAGTAAAGCCACTTTCTGCATCAGATGGTGTTCTCTTAAAGGACTGTGTTGCTGTCCTCATGCCTTTTAATGAAGTAATCAAGAGCATCAGCGCTGCCTTCTCTTGTGTCTCAAAGACTATACCTCTTATTACCACGTTGAAAGTCATGTTTAAGGACAGCAGTACAGAACAAGATTAGGGTGTTAAAGCCATAGAGGCTGAGCTGTTGTCAGAAATGAGTGCGAGGTTTTATAAATTGCAGCACAACGACCTGTATGTCAACGCAACTTTTCTGGATCCGAGATTCAAGGAAAAGTTCTTGAAACTACATGCGGATCAAAAGTGTATCGCAAATTAGTATCATATGTGTCGATATATAAGACACCAGGAGGGAGAAAAAGATCTGAACACACAAGAAAGAAAAGAAATATTCGAGACAGATATACCTAGTGGCATCAGAAGCCTTGCAGGCACAATTAGTGTTCTACGCTTTTCAGATAGCGATACTGAAAAACTTTGCCAACATATATTTCTACGAAAACTACCACAATGATACCAAAGAACGAAGTTTGACCTAGTGGTTAAATACCAAAGAATGAAACACATATAGATGTCAGAAGATCCTTGCCTTTGTTGTGCACGAATGTTCAGTCGAACCTTCCCTTGCTACACTCGCTATAGGACATAATTAGCCTGTCCCTCCAGCAGTGTAGCCAGTGAGCGCCTATTTAATGGAGCTGGCATCATCTATGATGAGAAGAGATCAAGGCTAGCTCGTAAGCGAACACAGAAACTTCTGTTTTTAAAACACAACTCGCCAACAGTTGGCTACAAGAGTCAAATTGTGTAAGCAGTGTAAGTGTAAGCAGCCGCCTTTTCCGAATAGGTGGTGGCTGGGGAAAAAGGTTGGTGGGGTGAATTTGAGTTGAGTCATCATCCTGCATCCTGGTAACGCAGATGATAAACTCCAGCAATGCTACTACTTTTAAATTTGAGGTACTTCTTTAATAAATTTTCATCGCATAATTTAATTTATGAGTTCACTAAATTACTAAACTATTTCATTCATTTGTTGAATCTATTGAAGAAATTATTCCTTCCGACATTATTACCATTTTCATTCATTATCTGTGGTTGAAACTCCTTTTCATAGCTCAATACAAAATATACAAGACATCTGCATCCGAGAATATTGAAATTCAAAATCCGCATCAGCATCTGCAGATTTTGAAAAATCCACATCCGAACCATCTCTAGCAGATATAATACAAAAAATTATAGGTTAGAAATTGGTTAACTATTTAATTAAGTATACGTGCTTTTGCCATCTGTGGCAAAAGCACGATTGCAAGCAATAGGATGGTTGCAATCTTTTTGTAATCAAAAATGGTTATAAACTTTAAACAAATGAATTAAAAATAAAAATACGCGAATACGAACAGAGAAGAAAAAAATAATAATTTAGCTACAGCCTGAGAAAGGTATGTCAGGAGACAGAGCAATGTAGTAAAAAGCAGAGTGCAACGATACAGCTTCGGCCAGAGGGACTCACTCGATACCGTTGCGGTGTCACCCAAGTTTCCCCACACGGATTGAGTAGCAGCCTTACCGACATCTCCCAATGGTCCTCGTGCAGAGTCAGATGACTGAGAATGTATTCACTTTAGAAGGGTCTCTTTGGGCTGCTGATACTCGAATGGACCTTGAGAGATATTTTCTGAGTTACAGTGCTTTCTTTGTCTGCACAAGATTTCTGAAATAGGCAATCAATCTACATGCATAATAAAGAGTGTATATCCATCTTTCTCTCTCTCTCGCTACCTGTGCGTGCCCGTCCCATTACTTCCTATCTATTACTGAAGAAAAATTAGTATATCTAATTCAATCACATGTATCATACAATCGCATGTATTATAAGCATTGTATAGTAGATACCAAAGGTGCCGAATCCCTATAAAATATTTTATTTTTCTCTTATTACCTTTCTTCTCTTACACGACCATGTTATCGATTGAAAAGATACAGAATGGAAACTCTGTATATATTTCTGAAAAATATTTAAATTCTGATAGTACCACGGGTAAAACTGAAAAATGTATTTTATTTCATAGCTCTTTAATCTCATCACTTTTAAACCAGGGAATTTCGACGGGTACCATGAGGGCTATGTTATCGGTAGATAAAGTACAAAATGAAAGTTCTGTATACATTAATGAAAAGTATTATTTAAAACACAATAATTCGTCGTGAATCTTTAATGTATTCATCTTCATAATGATTCCGAATCAGTCAAATCTAAATCGTGGAATTTTCACAGGAACTGTCGAGTAATATTATAAAAGCTCTCTTATTTCAAAAATGAATAAATACGATAACGGAGAAATTTTGTTTACCCGCGTAGCTAACGGCCGTAGTTATTTTAATTTTGCTGGATTAACTTATTTGTGTATCCAAAGCATGAGCTACCTTGATGACCAGCGACACCTCGCTCGTGCTCCATCCATATTGCTTTATCTAAGCCAGTAGTTCCTAACCTTTGATATATGACGACCCATTTTGGAACAAATAATCGATCCATGCTCCCATTCCTTCAAATAACTATATGTGTTCCTTTGTACGTCGAAAACTCGTTTATAATGGAACGCTATTCCGTAAAACACAAACATACAACATATGTTTACACACGCATACACACACACACACACACACACACACACACACACACATATATATATATATATATATATATATATATATATATATATATATATATATATATATATATATATATATAGATATATATTAAATGCAACAATATCATATGCATTAGGTGAATTCATAAATAATTGAAAATGAGGTCACAACCCACAGGTTAGGAAACACTGATCTAAGCCAGAGGCTGACTTTGTTGTACATGAGAAAAAGGTAATAATACTTTACTAGCAGGACCCTTGAATAATTAGCGGTTAGTTCAGTAGCATGATTTTACAGGTAGTGAATAAATTAACAATCATTGATTATATGATTCAACAGCTTTGATGCCATCCTAGAAAATTAAATGAAAGTACTATAATGTAACACAGGACATGTGTGTATGCATATATTCTATAAATAATGAAAGATCCATGTAACTTAATGCAACCTTTCTGACTGTTGATTGTCATTCTGTCTATCTAGGTGATTCATGAGACCCGAACACAGTGCCACTCTTAATTGTGCTTGGTTATTCTTAACGAAGTTCAGACGGCATCCCTCCACTTTCACATAGGCGTCAACAATGTATTGTTGCAGTAGTTTTCCAGCTCGATGTAAAGCACTAAAGTCATCTCTGATTACCAGACGGTATGAGTAAAACTCTTGCATGGTGACTTTTTCGCAAACACGCATTTGGTGCTGTTCCACATGAGGCATATATATATATATATATATATATATATATATATATATATATATATATATATATATATATATATATATATATATATATATATATATATATACCATCCAGGTTCTCCATTCGGAAAGAAAAGAGGATAAACTATGGGATCAAGATGGCAAGAGATGTAAGCAACCCTATGCCTCTGTAGACAATAAACAACAATATCGCGGTACACTGGAGGCGTGCCATCATCACCAACGAATATGGCTGCTACCTCATTGCCTGTTGGGTTTTTGTATCTTCGTCTGTTAGGGCCAGGGATGAACTGCATGGTTACTTGTCTTGGTGGCATGTTCTTAATTACAGCTCTCTCTTTTTCTTGTTGTTCAATAGCCCTCATATTGTGGTGTGCTGCTGCATAAGGATTATTGTTCATCGCCTCATTTATCTTTTGAAAAACAGATACTAAGCAGTTAGCATTTTCGTGCGCATTTACTCTAGTTTGTATGGCTTCCTTGGTTTCTAAAATGTAAAGCTGGCCGTATCTTCTCTCTTCAGGGTCATCTGCATGGAGGTTGCTTGCGTAGTGGTAAGTTTGACCTTGTAAACGGAAACAATGCGGTCCACGTTCTGGACGAGGTCTAATTTTTGCACTGAAAGATGCGAAAGCAAATGCAGAATTATAGTTTCTTATATTCTGTCTGAAATTAGAACCCTCTGCACCGTCAGCATCAAAAAGTAATCTCAAATTTTCGGGGTATTCTTTTAGGGGAGGAAGTGAAATTTTTCCATTATGACAATAATTTAGTTGTTCTCTTTGAAATCTTAAAGCTCCGCAAAATTGACATTGAACATTCATGGCTCCAGTGGAATGTATCTGGTGTTCCATACTATTATTTCTTCTTTCATGGTCTCTGTTTCTCCTGTTTCCTAGAAATTGCTGTCTTTCCACTTTGTTCATATCATTTCGTCTTTCTTGGTCCCTGTTTCTCATGTTCTCTAGAAATTGCTGTCTCTCCATCTCAATCATATCATTTCGTCTTTCTTGGTATCTGTTTCTCTTGTTTTCTAGAAATTGCTGTCTTTCCAAATCATTCATATCATTTCGACTTTCTTGATCTCTATTTCTCATGATTTGAAGATGCAATTCTCGCTCCTCCTAACTCATATTCATCCTTCGCTGTTGCATTCGTAGTGTGCTTCTATCACGAGTTGCATGCCTTTCGTCTTCTTGCAAGCGCTGTCGGCTCCTTCTCTGTCGCTCTCTTGCTGCTTCTCTTTCTTTTCTTATTCTCTGCTCCATTATTTGAAATCAGGGGTGGGCAAACTTTTCAGTGCAAGGGCCACTTTCAAAAGTTCGCAATTTCATGGGGCCGCATAGTACAGGTTTGCACATAAGTAAGTTATTGTCGGTATCACTGATACGCTAGCAGCTTTTTTTTAAATTGAAAAAATTCAAAAATATCAAATATTCCAAAAATTCAAAAAATATCAAAAATTTAAATAACTGACAAAATATTAAAAATTTTAAAAATTCTGAAAGTTCGAAAAATTCAAGAAATTCAAAACTATAAAAAGGAAAAATTTTAAACAATTTAAAAAAATTTCAAAATTTCAAAAAATAAAAACAACTAAAATTTTCAAAAAAACTCGAAAAAATTCAAAAAATTCAAAAACCAAATATAAAATTAAAAAAATAAAAAATAAATGAAAATTTAGAAAATTAAAAATATTAAAAAGTAATTTAAAAAATATAAAAAATTTAAACCATTTAAAAAATCAAAAAATGGAAAAAACCCTAAAACCAAAACATTCATAAAATTCCCAACCCAAAGTAACGTACTGTAACGTAACCCGACCCCAACCGTATAAGAGATACCGCAATGAAGGGTGTGACGCCTAGGTACGATAGTCGTAAGCGTATTAATATGTAGAAGATACACTAGAAGCAGCGTCACATTATGTTAAAGACAAATTGTAATTACAAATAATGATGATATAAATTAAAATCGCGATATCCCTGGTGATAGTGGTAGGAGCAATAGTATTAATAGTAATGGTAATAATCTATACTACAATATGAGCTGCATCCATCCGTCTGTCCGTGTGTCACACTCTTTTAATTGATAGCTTTGATAGCAATAAGGATAAAGCTCAAGAAATACAAGAAATCATTCCATTGCATTATTTTTCCGTGGCAATTCAATTCTCTTGCACTTGCATTATGGTATCCAGAATACACAATCGGTTTATTTTTACGAATCAAAATTTTCTTTGGACCTTTTTCTGTTCAAATTCATCATGATGCTTTGATATTTCTAATTGAGAATACGAAAAGAAATGTTTTAAATAAGTTTGACTAGTAACCTGGCTACCAATTAGTATAAGGTCAAAGATTTTGAAAATTGAGTTATTGTTTTCGGAATTGTGATTTTCTTGAAAATCTATATCCATCTTTACTCTAATAAGAGCTGCGTCCGTCTGTCAGTCTGTCCGTGTGTCACACTCCTCTAATCGATAGCTTTGATAGCAACAAGGATAAAGCTTAAGAAATACAAACAATCATTCTGTTGCTTTATTTTTCTGTGGCAATTCAATTTCCTCTTCATTGCATTATGGTATCCAGAATACACAATCGGTTTATTTTTACAAATAGAAATTTCCTTTGGACTATTTTCCGTTGAAATTCATCATGATGCTTTGATATTTTTAGTTGATAATGCGAAAAGAAATGTTTTAAATTAGTTTGACCAGTAACCTGGCGAGCACTTAGTATAAGGCCAAAGATTTTGAAAATTGAGTTATTGTTTTCGGAATTGTGATTTTCATGAAAATAGTTTTAAAAAGGTTCCCTACTTATGGGCCACCCTGGATAATAGACGCTCTTACGGATTTAGATAAGAGGAAATTTCGTAGGGTATACATGTATTGTAAGCACATTATTGTCGATACCAAAGATACATCCATCAATGGGGAAACTCTTTCGGAAAGCCCGCATCCACTGGTAAATTAAAATGAAATATTTAGTAAAAACTGTGATTTTTCACGTGTGGATATAGTAGTAATAACAATGATAGTAATAATAATTATAAAAAACAATAACAATAAAAATACGGCATTGTAAAGTGAAGTAAAATATTGTTTTTAACTGTTGTAAAAGAAAGACTACTATATTGAGCACGGGCTTATGTCAGTGGAAGATTAAAGTTAGTCGAGGGACAGTGTTCTTCAGTCCTGGCGTGCTCAGGTTACAGTACTGAGAAAATACGTTCATATCGCTTACGCTGTACCTGCACGTGACAACACATCAGTGATGAGTTCTTACTCTTGAATGAGGAAGAAGATAGCGAAATTATTTTAAATTACAGAGGATAAAATATCCAAAGAGAAATTAGTTTCAATATTATCCTCTGATAAAAACGAAAACAAACTAAATCCACAAGTGTTTTCCTATTGGCTATCGTAGCATGACGCACATAGAGAGACGTACTGAGAAAAGGTATAGATGATACAGAAGTGGACGTCTTCTAGATAACACTTCTTGGAATCGTTCTTCATGTTGCGTGTTTTATTCACTGTTCATAAATTTATTCTTCATAAGCTGGCGAAAGTCAATCTTGCATGTAACCTAAAATATAAGAGCAAGTACAATCGCTTTCAGTCGTAATATTTATATCGATTATTAATTAAACACTGTACTTCAGAAAAAACATTTTGTTTTTATTTTAGCTTCCTGAAAATGACCTAGAAGGTCGAAACGTCGATATACATACATATATATATATATATATATATATATATATATATATATATATATATATATATATATATATATATATATATATATATATATATATATATATATACATCTTTTTTTACATACAGTGTTTAATTAATAATCAATGAGAATGTTAAGACTGAAAGCGATTGTCCTTGCTCTTATATTTTTAGTTAAACTTTGCAAAACGCAAAACATCAATATTGCTCAATGCATGTAACTTAAATATGAGACTTGCTTGTGTGATTTTATTACTCCAACAGACAATTTGGCGCGTGGTTTAATCAGTACTATATAATAAAAGCAGTCGTTTAATTATTTACTTACTATAATAGGTAGTTCCCGAGGAAATTACACTGTTCAATGGTGATAAAATTGTATCCATAATTGCATCATAAGTTTGATTAAACTTGACATATTTGAAATACTTATTGAGACAAATATATTATAGATTAACGTCAAATTATTGTGTTTTAAATGAACATTTTTCATGTATATATACAAAATTTTGCTGCTGTATCTTATCCATCGATAACATGGCCTTGATAGTACTCGTGGAAATTCCACCGTTTAAAAATGATAAAATTAAGGAACTGGGAAATGAAATAGCTTTTTCAGTTTTAACCGTGGTACTATCAGAACCTGAATATTTGTCATGAATTTATACAGAACTTCCATTCTGTATCTTAGCTACCGATGACATGACTGTATAGGAGAAAAAAGCTAATAAAGGGAAAAATGGTTAAAATTTTATAGTAATCCGGAGCATTTGGTATAATGCATGTATACCTTATAATAAGGCATGTATGCCTTATAATGCATGTATACCTGTTCTGATTTCGGTTATAATTGTTCTCCAGTAATAGATTGGTAGAAATGGGACGGACATACACAGATAAAGGCAAAGTAAGATGGAGATACACTGTGTATTTCGTAAATAGATTGTCCAGTAATAGATTGGTAGAAATAGGACAGACATACATACACAGATAGAGGCAAAGAGAGATGGAGATACACTGTGTATTACGTAAATAGATTGATTGATATATTTCTTATTTGCTTTATTTATTTATGAACATATAATCTGTCCTACTCACTGTCAAATTACATTATAAAAATTAACTTTAAACTAGCTATTACTAACGAGCTGAAATAGAATGTTTATGTCAGGCTAATAAGTACTGTCCATAATGCAACTAAATAGCTGCCGCATTACTCTTATATACTAGATAGTACCTGGAGAAATTCCACGGTTTAAAAGTGGCAAAATCAAGTATTTTTCGATCCCTAATCTATTATATCTATTCTACAATAAGAGCTGCGTCCATCCGTCCCTCCGTCTGTCTATCGGTCTGTCCCTGTGTCACACTCTTCTAATCAATGGCTTTGATAGCAACAAGGATAAAGCTTAAGAAATACGAGAAATCATTCTATTGTATTATTTTTCTGTAGAAATTCAAGTCCCTTTCACTTGCATTATGGTATCCAGAATACACAATCGGTTTATTTTTACAAATGAAATTTTTTTTGGACCTTTTTCTGTTCAAATTCATCATGATACTTTGATTTTCTTAGTTGATAATGCGAAAAGAAATGTTTTAAATTTGTTTGACCAGTAACCTGGCTACCACTTAGTATAAGGCCAAAGATTTTGGAAATTGAGTTATTGTTTTTGGAATTGTGATTTTCTTGAAAAGCTTGAAAGAGATAATAGAGGATATTTCAGAATGAAATTCTGGCAAAAATGGTCAACATGGATAGAAACGTGTCCAACCGTAAGAAAAAAGCAGCAAGACTTCAACAGAAAGAAAGTAGCCGAAGACTATCGGACGAACAACGCGAAATGGCAAGACGAAACAATGCTGCTCGCCAACGAGAAGCTAGAGCTAACTTGACCCTTGAACGGAGTTTGGCAATTCTACGGAATAATGCAGAGCAACACCGAGAAGCTAGAAAGAGCTTCACGCATGAAAGAAGAGAGGAAATTCTTCGGCATGATGCTGAACAACATCGAGTGGCACGAGAGAATTTAACTCAAGAAAGAAGGGATGAAATTCTTCAGATTGATGCCGAGCAGACTCGAGTTGCACGAGAGAATTTGACTCAAGAAAAAAGGGATGAAATTCTTCAGCAGAATGCATTCGCTCACAGATTAGGTAATTATTTAGATTAGACGGGCATTGCACTAGTATTATATAATAAACAATGTTTCTCTATATTTCTCTCACTTTCTCTCTCTCTCTCTTTCTCTCTATGTGTATCTGTGTGTGTCCGTCCCATTACTTCCTATCTATTACTGAAGAAAAATTATTGAACTGAAATCAGAACAGGTGCGCATGTTTTCTAAACATTGTATTGTGGATACCAACCGCACCGGATCACCATGAAGTACTTCATTTTTCCGTTGTTAGCTGTTTTCCCTTGCACGTCCATGTTATCGGTAGAAAATATACAGAATAGAAGTTTTGTATACGTTATGAAAATTATTCAGATTCTGATAGCACCACGGGTAGAGCTGAAACATATATTAATTTCATAGATCCTTAATTTTGTTAGTTTTAAATCAATACATTTCAACGGGTAATATTTGGGCCACGTTATCTGTAGATAAGGTACAGAATGAAAGTTTTCTATATATTAATAAAATGTATTAATTTAAAACCCAATAATACGTCGTAAATCTTTAATACTTTTATCTTTACTAGCAGACCCAGGCGTAAAAATTCGTGTATTTTCGACTGAAAATTTTCGTTTGATTTTCCAGTGGACACAGGCCTTGCAAAGGAGTTCCAACAATGAAGGATGTGCCTTTGGTATCCCCAATACAATGCTTACAATTCATGTATCCCTACCAAATTTTCTACTATCTAATTTCTTAGAAACGTGAGAGAAAGACGGACCAAGCAAGCGAGCAAGTAACAAACTGTGTGTTATTATATAGTGGAATAACTGCTAACTGGTAATTCTAAATTAAGGTACCATCATGATTGTAACACTTAAAGTGCGAGTACAATAATTTAAATATGTAAGATAAGGTATGGCCCTTATTAACAAATTTCCTGTCATCTTTAAGAATAAAAGTTTACGATCAAGGTGCATCATAGATACCGCAATCTATTGATGAAGGGTGTGACACACATGATACATAGTTACAATCAGATTAATGTATAAATAATAATAACAAATTTGTCAAACCTAAATTGTGGAATTTCCACTGGAATTGTCTAGTCCTACTGATATTTGAGTATCAAAAATACAACTTTTTAAACATTACATAAATAAATAGTAATTTTATTTTCAGTTTATGTATTTTAAGCATTGTACTGTGGATACTAAAGGCCCAGCATTAATAAAGAAATACTATTTTTATTCATTCTCATCCTTTTTCTGTTTAATACGGAAACTCCTTTAGAAATGCAGGGTCGCTTGGCAAGTGGAAAAGATTTCAATTTAAAAATACGTAACTCTTCACTTGCAGAGTACTAGTACAAGAATGAAACCAATCAGTATTTGTGGTTTTGAAAAGTGAATAAAAACATCTCTTTCCATTTCAATTGTGATTTTATTTGTTGCCTCACTCAATCCTTAGAATGTTTCTAACACTTTTTTCAAACAAGGGCTCAATGGTTCAACTGTGTCCTCAGCGCCCATGGTAACTAGAGGAAAGATTTTGATGAGCGTTGAGTCATAACTCTAGAACCTTTACTGAAAATGACATCAGAACCTCATGACTTGTAGGATCATGACTCTGGAAGCTTTGGTGGTACTAACCCCAGAACCTCAGGGGCAAGTTACTCAAGAAACTCTCATGCAAACCATTCCAGAACCTGGGATGCAAATTACTTCAAGTCCTGTGATGCCAACTGATCCAAAATGACTGATCATGTTATTCAAGAACTATGATGCATATTACCCTAGAGCCTGTGATGCATATTTCGCCAGAACTGTGATGCCATGAGCCTCAGCGCCACTGGTGTCAATGATGCACACGACGTTTAAGTCATATAATGTGACGACAATGCTCGATGACATGACAAATTAAGTTAACATCAAGTAACCATGTATAATGGGTGTAGACTAAATGCAACACACAAACTCTGTTTGAATTAAGCAATAAAAAACACTCCGGCTCCGAAATTGGTCACTAGAGACTGATTCGAATTATACTATAAAAATCAAGGCTGACTTCTTCATAACCATCACAAAGATCTCAAATCCATCAATTTCTGAAGCTGATAACCCATAACTGATTTTTTTTTAAATTATCCATGTTAAATGCAAATGCCACCTCAAGTCTAGTATTTTTATGGCACCCAATATATTCAGCATCGCACATTGTAGGGAATCTACCAAGCCATTTTCGGTGCATTGTTTACGTGGAACCGCGAGGGACAACAACCTGGCAACTGCCAGATCATTGGACACTTACAGAACAAGGCATCATTTACGGAAGCTTGTCTTCAGTCATATTTTAAACATAAGCAGCATTAATGCTATGTAGAGTTCAAAGGTTTTGTACATCTACACCAGCTTGCATGCAGGTCTACCGACAAGGAGAGAAGATTATCTAATGTGATCAAGCATCAGTACCCACACAGTTTATGAAAACCTAAAGCTAATTCAGAACAGAATATTGGAAGTGGTATGCAAACAGAACAACGTCGCGGATAAAATAACTTAACAATGAAAGGGAACACCTACTGTAGTGAACATAAAATGTCGCTAATTGAACTTTTCTTCCCTGAAAATAGTAAAAAATATTCGTTTCCCAGTTTGCATTACATAAATATGATAGTATATGTAAGCAAATTTTGTAACTTCAGTCAATTTACACGCATCTATTTGACATTCATAGCTCTTGAGACTTTAATATTATTAACTATTGCTTAAAAAGTTTCAAATGAAAAGCATCAAGAAAATTTAATTATCAGAGACGGTTTTTATCAGAAGTAATTGGCTACATTTGATCAACTTTTAAAAATTTAAATAGTTAAATTGAAAATATTTCTAAGGTATTATTGGAAACAAACTTTTCTCGTAATGCATCAATTCATAACTGTAAAGGTACTCAACATTCAACATTGCTTCTACGTTACAATGTGAGTCTGAATCCACTAACAAATGTATAAAATGTGAAAACTCATTGTGCAGTGCTGACTTTCTTTGTACTCGTACCTGTCAGTTCAATTATACTCGGAGAACTCACTCTGTTGACCTTAGAGTTCGAGAAATTATCAACGTAGTATTTGTTTTAGTAAAGTCATGATACAAAAATTTCTTTTTAAATAGGGAGGGAATTGTATTGAAAAAGGTTAGAACGCAACGTTAAGTGACCAGTTATAGTTCACCTCTCATACTCTCTCAATATACTTCTCTGTACTTATATACATGACTTAATACTAAGATACGAAACCTATTTATTTCTATAGATAAACATTCTACAAGGCTCTCTCTGTGAGTGCTGTCACTGTATTTACTGAGGACACTACAAAAGCAGGAGACACACAAGAATAGCGGTTGTTGGGTGCCAGCTTTCGTGGCGGTCGCATCTCCTTAACTTGGCTCAGTCAGGTGAGTGAAGTCTCTTATTATGACACCATAAGCTAAGTGTTCTGTACAATCCTAAGCTGGTTTTTGATGTTATTGTTAAGATTCCATTAATATAGCAGAAATGTATAAAAAAGATATTTTGTACACTATAAAAATTATTATTATTAATAAAATAATATTTCATGAAAATGTTTTCACCACTGAGGAAAGTAAATTCACTTCGTAAAGTAGTATTTTGATCATTGGTTCATAGTAACTTTTCGCTTATCGAAATAATTACACGAGCTACTAAACTTGATTTATTGCTATGTAACCTAGTTTTGAGGTTACACTCTGGTTTAAGATTCAAGTACCCAAGGGGGAGGAAAGAAATATAATTCCTGAAAAGTGTGTGATTCCTAAGGTACATGCAAACGAGTTATTTTATATAAAGACATGTTGAAATATTTTGTAGAATTTACAAGTTTATATTTTATTTTTTAAATGTCTGAAGCACTAGCAGATATAAATATTAAAAGCCTATTCACGAGCATTTCTGAAGAAACACAGAGACAGTCATTTACTGTAACTCTAAAATTAAAATGAAGATAAAAATTTGTCATGAAAGAAATACCAGTCATTTCATTCGCAATATTAAGATCCTGCATCTGATAACCTGAAAAATTGTATCACATCGTTTTGAGGCTTCTCGTAAGTGCGTGGAACTTGTATAATTTTACAGAATTCTAATAGATATTTAAGGTTTTGTCAATGTTTTCTTCTGAGTTTAACTGCTGACATAACATCAATGCAGGGTCGGCTAGTTTTTCGATTTAAGTTTGCTGGCCATGAACTATAAACTAGTGCTGTTCGAAGTAGGTTGGTTCTCAGTTAACGTTTGTTTTTTGGGTAACTCTATCCTACACTTGCATAAATTACTAGTTTTTTACTGTCTCATGAAGTGTTCACAATGTAAGACATTTATCTTACAGGCAAGGAAGACATTTGAAATCAATTAGTTTCTCTTAGCGTTATAAAATTTGAGGTACGTATAATGAACAGAAAACGAAAAAAAACATGCAGGTTGTTTTGAACATTTGCCTCACGGAAAAGTATTTGGTTGTCATTCGGTTTAGAACTCTGGTAAAACATTCAATGAGAATCACACAATCTACGTTTTTAAATTAGAAGTAATGTCCTCAATGGTTTTCAAAATACACAGAAGAGCACTTTTGAACTCTAAGTTGGAAAGGGAATTATGACACAGAACTATCACATGATTTAAAAACTTGCAATAGGTTACACTCGGTTTTAGTTGTTTAAATTCAGGCAAAAAGTTACTTTAGATGACTCTAGGTTAGGTTAGGTTAGTTTAGACTAGGCTGGCTCATATTGGTCTAGGTCGGTTTAGACAGCGTAGGTTGATTTCGGTTTATTTCGGGAGTTTAGACTGGCTTAGGCTGAATTATGTTTAAGTTGTTTAGGTTTGCTTAGGTGTGTTCGTGTCGGTTTGTGTTTTTTGTATTAGTTTGTGTTGCTTGGAGTTTGGTTGGTGTGGTTTGGGCTTTGGCTTGGATTGTTTTGGGTTTGCTTAGGTTTTGTTGGCTTGGGTTTTGTTGGCCTGGGTTTTGTTGGCTTGGATTTTGTTGGCTTGGGTCTTGTTGGCTTGGGTTTTGTTGACTTGGGTTTTGTGGACTTGGGTCTTGTTGACTTGGGTCTCGTTGACTTGGGTCTCGT
>VCRD01001481.1:6455-43872 GCA_006783055.1 Trinorchestia longiramus | reverse complement strand
CGTTGACTTGGGTTTCGTTGACTTGGGTTTCGTTGACTTGGGTTTCGTTGACTTGGGTTTCGTTGACTTGTGTTTCGTTGGCTTGAGCTGTCTTAGGTTAAGTTAGCGTTACTCACTGGAATGGACTTCACCGCTACGTAGGTAAGTTAGGTTAACTAGTAATTTTCCTAAAACAGTCATTTTCCAATATTGTAAAGGGTACAGGGTAATAATAATTTTCAGAACTTATGTTTTACGAAGAAATTGTAGTTAATATTGGAAGTTATCGTATTCTCGATTTAACTTCTACTTCACCGGATCCTGTATTTGTTTTCTCAACTCGTTTGATTTCCTCCTGCAACGATATTATGTGTAGGAACACCGTGACTATCTGGTTGTGATATTTTTCAAATCCTCTCTAAAAACAAGGTACCTATTAAAAATTAAAGCTTGGTCAAGTTCTGCATAACTGAAGTAAACGATGGATTAGTCATTCGACAAATGGAAAGGCAAAGTATGTTTTAAATTTTAAAGATTTAACTCGACTGGTTTCTCTGGTCTTCAAGTGCAAGACAGAAAAGTGTTAAACATTTATTCATGAGTTATTCTGGTGTCTTTTGTGAAGCTAATTGATCTGTTTATTCCTCCACTTCAGTTTTACATGTACAAATAGAAAAAAGATACAACCACTGTTAAAAATTACTTTGTTTTCTTTGTGTATAGAAATAGCTATTTGATAATTTATGTCGCGTGTCTGGCACAAACGATTTGAAAATCAACGTTTAACACATTCATTGCGGTTGCCTAACCGGTTAAAATCTTTACTTTGTACATACAGTCTCTAGAAAGCTTTGTAAAAATTACAGAACCTAACCTGGGTGACCCTCCCGGTGGGTCATACCGCAATGAATGTGTTGACCAATTTTGACCCCAAACTTCTGATTGCGTAAAAGCATAAATTCAAAGTTATGCTGCATCAGTAAAAGAATTAAAACTGGAGCTAAACTAGTCATGAATTTATGTATTTATTTACCAAACTAAGTTGCTTAGACCAAAGAATTATATTAGTTATGTTTTCCGGTGTGCTTTCAAAACCATGATCTTAATCGCTATTAATAAGTGTTTAATATTAGATAATTCCTATTACATTTTTTTACTTCTTTCATTTTGTGGGAAAAGTAAGCAAAGGTTCATATAAAAATAACAATAGTAACAAAATCTGATAAAATTAAAATAATGTTTCTATGCCCTTTGCGTTTTGAAATATTGAGATTGAGAGAGAAAAAAATTCACATGTGTTATATAATGTTGTTGTATATTTCAAATTGTAAATATATTGTATATATATATATATATATAAAATTCACAATTCCTGTAACTACAAAAAAGGGTCGCTTACGATGCTCTCAAAATATTGAATTTCATGGATCTATTAGGTAATTATAAATACAGTATATATGAAAATATACATATATATTCAAATATACTGTATTTATAATGACCTAATAGGTCCATGAAATTCAATATTTTGAGAGCATCGTACGGGAGGTTTTTTTTTGTACTTCGAGGAATTGTGAATTTTACCAAAGATGGTAGCTCACAATGAAAAGCTGAATCATATTGATAACGAATTTATATAACGCTTGTGCATATGAGTATATATTGTCCATGAATACTTAGTTTCTAAGGCCATGGAAGTTATCGAATAAATGATTATTTCAGGGTACAGCGAAAGGTTGAACTCACCTCTATGACACTTAAGGGTTGTGGAGTATTTCCTTCACCCTCTAGTTTATTGACTGATATTTATGCTGTATAAAACTGTTTGACTTATCACGGACATATACCACATACCTCCTGACGACCACTCTTCAAGTTCAAGGACACAAAAATGTGGACTCTATCAAGGTCCACTTGCAAACTTTCTTGAAATCAATACCTCTTGAATAAAGAGAAGGCCTTCTGTCACTACCTCCTGCCTTGTATTTAGCATTGGTGAGCTGTTACCAACCAAAATATTCAGTAGTGTATGTTGCTAGGGGACACAAGACACTGGGTTCACTTGAGCTCCGTGCCAAACAAGCGCCGCTGTTCATGAATTCTAAAGCCATTCGATCGCGAAAAGTTAGCCAGGGCGGCCCAGTGAATGAATGGGATCATTATTGGGTTGCTTGGCTTAGTAAAAGCTAATCACTTCGAAATAATCGTAAATCTCTTCTCCTTGAGGGTGTACATTACACTTTCAGGTCTCACCCTCACTCAGTGTTAGGCGTTTAGGCATCTATTGCTTGAAGTTGGGTGCAGAGGTGGGCCTGTTGCAGAGGGTTGCCTGTTAAAATGTATCAAAAAGGTGAAATAAAGCATGAACATATGAATGTAAGAATGTATTCGAATGTTTATTAGTAATCTTAGCCGTACCCAAATGTTCCATAACTTTAAGTTTTTATTTAAAATATTACCAAATGATTTATTGTAATGGGAGATTTGGAACCAGGATAGATATAAGGAACACTTATTGATGTTTCGGGCATTTTATCCTATTGTCTCAATTATATTAATATCAAACATCCTAACATTAAATTTGCCGCTGATAAACAATCTTATAACTCCTTCCTTAGCACTGTTTAATGTATAGGTTACCAGCTAAGACTCTTCTCTGAAAAAAATTAATGGAAAATAAACTTTTTACACTCGTGTCACAAACTTTCTCCGTTACTGTGGCACACAGCTCAAAATTAATACAATAAAAAACACATTATTCAGAGCATGCCACCTTCCTTCCTCCTTCAGTCTTCAGAATTTGATTTTCTCAGCAACGATTTAAAACAATATTTGTTTACACACCATGTCTTTGATCATTACTGCCAACTTTTTATCGATAAAATTTTCGACCCAGGCATAAGAACTGTTGATAACGTGAAAAAACTTAAACTTTATTACTCTTTACCCTACTTTAACAGGGCTTCAGCCCCCACGCGCAACTCATTCAAGAGTTTTAATTCCGAAGCTTGCCCTCGCATAAATTTAAGATTTTCACATAAAAACATATGTTATCTCCGACCTCTATTTGAATTCAAAAATCAACTTCCAACGTCGGTACTATCGTTCTCTAAATTTCAATGCAGAAGCTGTGCTACTTCTTACATAGGCAGCACCAGACTATATTTCTTAACAGGTGTTGATCAAAACCAGAGAACATCTAACTGAACAAACCTACCTCTTACCACACCTGAGTATTCAACCGAAGAAAAGAATCCTCCGTTTAACCAAAGTGATTTCACGTTAATAGATTCGTTAAAAAATCAACTTTACGACTGCTAAAACCTTAAACATCCATTAAAAACTCTTATTTAAATACAATAATGTCTACTGTAACGCTCAAATAGTCACGTTACCTGTTGAACATATTCTTTCACTGTATCACCTCCGACCTCCGCCCTACTCAACCATTCCCATCATTTACTTGCCAGATGTTATGGAATAAACATCGTTTTCATCCAAAAAATTTCACGACTTCCTTAAATTTATGCATTTTAATGAAAACTTTCTTCTCTGAAGCAGGAGAAGATATCCAAAATATCAATAAATATTTTGTATATCTGTCAAGACTTCAAATTTTCTATTAAAATGTTTAGTTTCATGTTCCAGCTGCTCATTGTCGCATCTTTTGGAATGCCCTGAATGTCTTCACATTCCTCGAATGCCTTCACATACTTCGAATGTCTTCACATACTACGAATGCCTTCACATACTACGAATGCCTTCACATACTGCAAATGCCTTCACATACCTCGAATGCCTTCACATACCTCGAATGCCTTCACATACCACGAATGCCTTCACATACCTCGAATGCCTTCACATACCTCGAATGCCTTCACATACCTCGAATGCTTTCCCTACCTGTAATACCTTTAAATACCTCGAATGCCTTCACACATTGAATGTCTTCACACGCATCAAATACTTTCAATACCGTCAGATCTCTTTGATGATGCCTCGGAGTAAGAAATTTCAGAATGACGAATTTCCTACATACTACTTCACAATCAAATTTCCAACCGAGTATTGGATCTATGTGCCTCATAAAGCCTCTTCATGTTTATAAGGTAATTGAATCCTATAATACACTTTAGCTTATCAACCAGCTTCATTTCGTTCTTACTGCAAACAGTTGGAAACACGACCAGCTGTTGGCAAAATTAAGTATTGTATTTGACTTTTGCAAGTGACGGTAATTTCGTTGCGAGTTGCTTGACCTACTCTTCCTTTCAAGCAGAAATTTATTTTCATCGTTAAATTTTTCTTCATCCCATAGTTTAGTTTATTCTTGAGCAGATGCAGAGTAATGAATGGCAAAACTTTCGAGGAAAAAGCTGGAGATAAATTTTAGTGTGATTTTTGTTCGTGGTTTTTAATGGGCTAGGGATGTAAAAATCAGATCACGTGTTCGATAGCACCAGGAGCCTCGTGTTCATTCTGGTTTACTCACAGTCGCACCAGGGCATAAAGATTTCGTTGATTGTGTGATTGCTTGTACAGAAAAGGCCAGATTTTTATTTTTTGCTGCAAATAACGGAAATCTCATTGATAAAGTGCGTACGCTAATTTTGTCTGAAATGGGTTGTTTGGGTATGGCACACATAAAGGTGCGCGGTGATCGGTAGTAAGGTTCCATCCACCCAAAAAATAACAATTTGAGTGGCTGGTGAACATGAAAGATAGTTGGTTCTTGAAAAGAAATTTATATTTTTTGGTAAAAATACCTATTCAGACTACGTATAAATAATCTTGTTCGTAATACAGAAAAACTAGTCATGGGGGAAACTAGAATTATCAGTGCATCGTTTCTTATAAATCCCAACTTTGTTCGTCTGAACACGTAGACTTGACAACGACAGTCCTGCGTTCCAAGGTTGCTGAAAGATCGCTTCTGTTTTAAAATTTTAGAATCCTTTTACTTCTCAAAAAGAAATAGTTTCTTAGATAGATAGCCCAATCGTCTGCTTTGATTTATTTTTAACTGTCAGTTATAAGAAAATTATACGAACAGTATAACTTTGATTTTTTCCCTTGACTTGATTTTTTCTTTTTCTATTTTGTATTGTACATGTTAAACACAAGTCAATACTTCGGATCTACTTTTTAACGGATCTTACGATTTTTCATAGATGTTAAAAATGGAAACTATTCTTCGCATTTTATTCTGCTAGACTTTGCAAAATTCAGAAATTGACGGAAGGATTTCAATCTGCACAGAAAATGTACAGATTAGGTTTTTTAGAAATCAAATGCGTATGCAAATGTAAAAGTAACGAAACAGTCGAGAGAAATAGAGAAATGCTAGAAGAAACCGAAAGGCCAACGCACACGCCGGGTCTGGAATGACAGATGCTGCGAACGTGGAGCGTTTTGTCCCCAGAAGACAATTAAGTTGTTCATTCCAGTAATTGAATTTTGTACGAGCTTGGACGAATTTCTTTTCAGACTCCAGCTACCGGCTAGGACACCTGGCATCTCTTATTGAGTCCCAGTCACCTACCTCACCATGAAGCTCTTTGTGGCATCACTGCTGCTGCTTATCGGTGAGTGATTTTGAACAAGCCAGTCTAGGGAAATAAAAAACAACTTATCCAAAGATTGAAATCATGAACGGGATACTTATTTAAAGAATGAGTAATGTTAGCTTCAATAAAGCAATTTTTTTTAATTATCTATAAAATTTAATGATTTTCGTTTGCAGTGTTTAAGAAAAACCTAGATTTTTTGAGTTTTTTAACTTAAACTAACTTGAGTTTTAACTTAATGCGTGATTCACATTTCTGGCGTCACATTGAGGTTATTATTAACTTATAATATCGTAAAAACTGGTTAAGTGCTGTGAGTTTGTTACCACGATTTTGGACGTCATAAAAAACGTAAAACCCAGGGCAACGACTAGAAAACATCGATGTGTATGTATTTATTTTCTCGCTTCTTCATTGGTATTTATAAATCATTAATTTGTATAGAAGGTACGTGCACAGGTCGGCAGTACCCTCTGAAATACCTGTACCATTACACTGAGTTCAGCTCTACGCTTGTACATCATTATAATCATATCATTTGTAAACAAGGTACATGCACCGGCCTGCAGTACCCTCTGCAGTACCTGTACCACTATCGAGCGAAGGTCAGCGCTGGAGTACCTGAAATCAATGCCAATCATAGAGCCACGTCTAGCATCAGGGCAAACCTCAGGGTTTACGTGACCTCAGAGACCACTGTAGCCTTCCAGGTTTGTTTTCCTATGACGTTGTAGTCGATTAACTTTCATATCTGAGACTCCAAGTGTCGTTTCATCAACCTTGCTTGGTGGGGCCTGATAGATCTTTTTCAGACCGAAAAATAACTTGCCCAAATTATAACTAACAATCTAGTTTTAAATTTAAGTCAAAACTTGAGTTCCGACTCAGGTCTACCAGTAAATTCATTTTTATTGCATGAAAGGAAATGCATTTCACAAAATCTGTGTTGCTGATTTTAATTAAGTATAAATTTGTGAATGAGGATTCCCTCAATTAATAAAACCTATCTACTTTCCTGCGTTATACAAAAGGTTTTGATATTAGATGCTTAAGACATTAAAAACGAAATGGTTAGATTTAGTGGAATTTTCTTTAAGCCGGAAGCCAGGAATAGTTGACAAAAAGCTGTTAGTTTTTCGAACGTCGAAGAGCAGGGTTAGGAGTGATAAAAAAATTTAAGGTGTGTGGTTTAGCTATGAACTTTTCAAGCCTTCGTGCATATGACCTTAACTTCATGCGCTCGTGCGCAGCTGGAAGACGTCGAGTTTCTGGACTGCCACGACTGCCATAACTGCGACTCCGAAGGTTCAGGAGATGTCCAAGCTTCAGAGTACCAAGCGGCCTGGGAGGAGCCTGCGTCTCTGCTGGGACAACACGCCTTTGGCATCAACGAAGTGAGGAGCCGTTGATAAAATTTCCTTGAGAAGATGCATCATAGATGCATAGATGCACTAGTAGAAGAATTTCACATACCAGTGATGGTCAATGAACTGTTTAATGGTGCTCAATAAGATATTGAGAAAACTGGCAATATCTGACAGTTTGGCCATTACTACGAAGTTATGTCAAATCATAGTCAAATGATAACTTAATTATTTTCATGGGTGCTCATTTTAAGGAGTGAGATGCAATTTTTTACCTACTTCTTTTGACAGATGGACTGTGTTTCCATTGGTTAGAAATTTTATCAGTAGTACTAAACTGGTAATCGTTGACATTTGTTAAAATTTCAATCATTTCAAAGCGCTGAATCATGTGCCAATATAACGTATTATTCATATTAGTACGTATGGCATGTGTTATCAACAGACCTTTAAACAAGATATTTTTCATTCCCATGAGCACATCTTTTGAAAATTTTTGTTAGCCTACCTCTATCGTTACATGATTTTTGTGTCCGTACCTATATTACACCATGCGTTTTTGTTCGTATCTACTGCATATCGTTAAACAGTTTTCGTGTTCGTACCTGTATTGTTTTGAACGTATACTTTTTCGCAGCTGCGCGAACAAACTGGCTCGTTTTCGGATATCCGTAGCTTTCTCCTTGTTCGGGGTAACACATTTTTATACAAAATATTACTTCTAAATTTTTCGCATGTGATGTCTGACTGCAACATTGCCATGAAAATTCTAGGCCTTTACACTTCAACTACCTGTTGACCCCGAAATTTTTACAAATTAATACAATCATAACCAAATCTTATAAGCGGAAAGATCAGTCAGCATACAGGTTTCTTTAACCAATTGATTATCGTGAGGATCATTTAAAACATGTTACCTATGTGAGGCTAATCATTTTAATCTGAGCTTCACTAGAAGCTCCCATTTACTTCAAATGTCTCGCCCACCCCCCAGAATGGTCACTTTGTGCACCACGCAGAAGAGAAGCAGTGGGTGTTAAACTTCTACAAAAGCATCGCTGGTCTGTTCAACATCTCTCCTCTGCGCCACACCTTCTTCCGCACCCACAACGAGACGCAGGAGGGAGGCTACGTCGAAGTTGAGGAGACTGTCATGGGCACTTGTCAGTCCACGTGAGTTGAGGAAACCTCATGTGTAGTTGTCTGTCCACGTAAGTTGTCTAAGTGTAGTTGTCTGTCCGTAAGTAAGGATATTGGACACAATCATGTGCACTTGTCATTCCCCGTGAGTTGAGACCGTCACGAGCACTTGTCAGTCGACGTGAGTTGAGGAGACTGTTGTTGATTCTATACAGCCTGTGTAAATCGATGAGCTTATCTAGGTATGTGTCAGACCAGGTGTGTCGAGACTGGGTTGGGCAGTTGTCAGCTCAAGCTGAACTGATGCTCGAGGATATAAACAAACAAACAAACAAACAAACAATCTTTATTTCCAATCAAGTACACAGTACATAGACATTTAGTACATTGGTTTTTCAAATTCTTAAGGTTAACATTCTTAGAGTAAGGATGATGGTGAGCTCCATGCGACGATTCCGGGATGTGTCCATGGGCGAAGAGTTGAGGGCTTACCGATAAGTGCGAGCTCACAGCGTGAAACGAGAAACAGCTCGTATTCATTGCCGGGTTTCGAACTCGCAGTCTTTCTGCACAAGCAGAGACCCGATACAGAACACGGGCCGCAGACCACTCGACTACGGTGGCTGCAGCCATATAAGCTTCAGAAATTATTGAATTGTACAGAGCGCTTGCTCAGTATCTTTAGAACTTCTAAACTCAGAGCCTTTTAGACAATTTGCAGTCTTCAACGTAAACGATGTAATTTTATTCTAAATGGAATTCCGCATATCACTTCCTCTGAAAAAGATCGTCATAACGTTTTACTCCAAGCCGCAAAATGTTTTGGCCTTTTAAATCAAATGGACTGAGAATAACTTGTACTTAAAATTTGATTGATTCAAAGGATTTAAATTACCAGCTTGTGATTTTTTTGTACTAACGAAGTGATTAATTAGCACACTTCATATTTTCAAGCTTACAATATTATGGAGGTATCGCATATATGTATGTGTAAGTGGACTTCTCACCTCCCCAGCCAAGGTTATGATAAAAATATTATGCTGGTCACACTATTAATGATTTTGAATGAAGCAAATAACTTTGATAGGTTTTAAACAAAATTTCATTTTTTTAGGGAGAGACGATATTTTGATCTGATCATGTAGACCTCGGCTTCAAATTCAACAAAACATGATTCATCTCTATTCAAGATCATGCGTGAACATATCTTATATAGTTAACTGCAATTTATAAGAACAAGCATAAGAACTCTTATTTATTGTCTTTCTCCCTCATTTCTCTAATAAAAATGAATTTGGCCTGATGTTCAGGTACACAGAGCACAAGCTGAACGGCGTAGCTTTGTCTCAGTACGAGCATTTCATCCACGATCACGTCACGGCAGACCCTCAGTTGAGTGATGAATGCAGGCAGACAGCTCCTCCTGCAGCTCTGAAAACTCCTGGAAAAGGAAGGAAAGTAAGATCTACGAAAACCAGGAAGACGTCAAAAACGAGCAACTTTGTGAGGTGTGACTTCCCGTCCATTAGCAACGCCGTCACTCGGGTTGTGCGGTCTGTCAACCTAGAAGATTGCATCGACAGGGTTGAGTGGCAGGTAAGATGGGTAATAAATAAGTAAGTCAATATGAACTCGGGAATATACAAAATATCTTTATCCATTACTTATGAAAGAATAAGAATAGAATGCACCATGTACGCTAATTTTTTCTTTTCCATTTTAGTCAAAGTGATGTTTCTTTCCAGCACTCGATGGGCAGCGTGTACTGCAGTCTCGGGGAAGACCAGTGTAAGAACATATTCTCCCGCAACAGCAATGGCGTGTACTACGTCAGAGGCGACCACAATGGCATGAGACTTGAGAAAGCCAAAATCAAAGGATCAATAATAATCAGTCCATATGGGTACGAAACAGAGCATCTACAAACTATCACCAAGCAGGTTCGTTAAAGCTCCGTGCTGAGCATTTATTCAGTTTTTCTTAATTCAGTATACAAATTTTGAGATATTATCTACTTCTACCCACAGCAAAACTCTTTCGCGCTGAACATATGCAAAATCTGTGGACTTCTTAACGAGAAGTGAAAATGAGTTAACATTTCATGGAGTGTTGTGATGATGGCGCTCTCTGCTTTCACAACGAAAGTTTGTATATGAACTTTAATTATCTGCGCAGAAATTAGCGCTTGTGTCCGTCGAGAAGTTACCGAGCTCCTACCCCGACTGCTCTGGAGGGACATGCGTCGAGGAGCCCTCTATGTTGTTCACACTCACAATCCCGTACACTCAGAACTTCGTCTCTGCCTACAAGTGGGCTCGCCAGGGCACGATGGTGCGTTCTTGTATTATTCTCTGTTGATACCTTTGATTACATTTTATTTAAAAATATTTTAGATCGTTTACGTATATTTTTTATCGTTATACTCCATAACTCCATTTGTGGTAGTGCCAACCATGAAATAAGAGTTTAAATTAAACGATTTACTGTCAGCAAAAATCGATGAGTGGGTAGCTTACCCCTGAAAGGGCATTAAATATTGTTTGTTCTAGTTGGATGACAAAGGAGGAAATCTCTCGATGCATCTCAAAATGAAGAAAATGCATCCAAACAATTAAGAAATATTAAATGAACTATTGTGCATGTCACATGCTGTGGGTGAAATTTTCTCATCGTTCTCATCTGTTTCTAATTCCAGAAAGACACCATGCGAGAGCTGCTTGGAATAGAAGTTGAAGGTGCTGCTCACATTCAGAACCAGGTAAGTCTCTGTCCGTTCAATTACATTCCATCGTTTTAATACACATTTATGACCCAAAATCATTAGGAAAATCTGTCAACATTCTTTTTCATTTTTGAGGAGTCTATAGGGAAAAGGATATGGTAGCTGTAGACCAGCGAGAGATGAGCCGACGGTTGTGTGCTAGGTTACCCAAGAGCGACAAAAGATAATATATAAATGACTGCGGAGCAGAGTGATGACGAACAGCCTCAACAGACCCAACTTTATTTCAATTTCTTCTGTTCAGTAAAATGGGATGGAAACGGACTATACAAATTGTGTTGCATTTTGTGTGCATTTACTTAGCAAAGACTGCTGTAAGAGGCAGAAGAGATCAGCTTTCAAGTTTTCGATTGTTTTTCATAGTTCCGTTCCACCTACTTCATTTACTTCTGAGGTCTGTATTGTACAAAAGTGAAGCAGAGGGAACACATGATTATAAATCAGCTAGAAACCAAGATTTGAGGGAACAGTAAAATTCGAAAAGTTTATTATTTGTTGTCAATTTTTCCTAAAGGACCCTAAATCAAAGTTATTACGTAGCACTACTCAGGATAAATGTGTCTACTATACGTTCACAGCGTGCGCAACGTTCGGACTTTGTATATGTTTCAAGCTCATGTCATACTTCCTTAGAATCGGGTCGTGGATCTCATACACAAAACTTGGACTGGCCTTCAATCAGAAGACGCTGAACAAATGCGTAGCGGAGCCATCAACCTCAACTACGCCGCCTTCTTGATGTATGACTTCACTGCTGACGAGATTTCTAACACTCTCCAGATGATACCTCCAGAGGAGCAGTGAGTAAACCAAGTTTTTGTGACTTATTTTTCCACTTTATAATAATACACAGTTTGTTGCTTGCTTGCTTGGTCCGTCTCTCTGTCACGCTCGTATGGATTTAGATAGGAGAAAATTCGGTATGTATTATAAGCTTCGTATTGTGGATACCAACGGCACATCCTTCAATGTGGAAGCTCGTTCGCAAAGCCCGCGTTCACTGACAAATCAGACGAAAAAATAATTGAGAAACGCATGAATTTTCATGCGTGGGTTTACTAGTTAGAATACTAATATTAACCTTAATTAAACTGTACTTAAGCCCCAAAAATTGTGAATATTCAAATATATTCACTATTTCAATAAAATAACCATTCATTAAAGTTACGTTAGATTTAAGCAATTTTTCAGCACCATTCTTTTTGAAACTAAATAGTTCCCATGGAAATTCCACGATTTAGATTTAACTAATTTGTAATTATTGTAAAGACTAGACAGTTCCTGTGAAAATTCCACGGTTTAGATTTTACTAATTTGAAATTATTATAAAGACGAATGTATTAAAGATTTACAACGAATTTTGGGCTTCATATGAATATTTTTCATTAACATATACAGAACTTTCATTCTGAACTTTATCTAGTGATAACATGGCCTAGATAATACCCATAGAAATTCTTTGATTTAAAAGTGACAAAATTAAGGATCTATGAAATAAAAATCTTTTTCAGTTTTACCCGTGGTAATATCAGGATATGAATATTTTTCATGAAAATATACAGAACTTCCATTCTGTATCTTATCTACCGATAACATGGTCATGTAGGAGAAGAAAGCTAATAACGGAAAAATGAAGTATTTTATAGTGATCCGGTGATTTTGGTATCCACAATCCACAATACAATGCTTAGAATACATGCGTGTACGCGTTCTGATTTCAGTTCAAGTATTTTTCTTCACTAATAGAGAGCAAGTGATGGGACGGATACGCACAGATAGATAGAGAGAGAAAGAGAGGTGAAGAAACATTGTCTATTATCTATACTATAATAAGAGCCGCGTCCGTCTGTCTGTGTGTCACACTCTTCTAATTGATAGCTTTGATAGTAACAAGGATAAAGCTTAAGAAATACAAGAAATCATTCTATTGCATTATTTTTCTGTGTCAATTCAATTCCCTTTCACTTGTATTATGGTATCCAGATTACAGAATCGGTTTATTTTTTTAAATAAAAATTTTCTTTGGACCTTTTTCTGTTCAAATTGATAATGATGCTTTGATACTTTTAATTGATAATACGAAAAGAAATGTTTTAAATTAGTTTGACCAGTAACCTGGCTACCACTTAGTATAAGGCCAAAGATTTTGGAAATTGAGTTATTGTTTTCGGAATCGTGATTTTCTTGAAAATAATTTTAAAAAGGTACCTTACTTATGGGCCACTCTGTATAATAGACGCTCCTACGGACTTAGATAAGAAAAAATTCCGTAGGGTATACATGTATTGTAAGTGTTGTAGTGTGGATACCAAAGGCACATCCATCAATGGGGAAACTCTTTCGCAAAGCCCACGTCCACTTGCAAATCAAAATGAAAAATTTAGTAAAAACCGTGATTTTTCACGTGTGGATCTAGTACATGTAAATGTTAGTAGCATGATTCATAAAACAAATAGAATGTGTTTTTTGTGTCTTTAATCTAATCTAATCTAATACTAAGAATGACTGTCTTGTGTTTATATATTTATTTATATATGCATTTATTTATTTATATATATATCTTTATTATTTATTTATATATATATATATTTGTTTATATGTTTGTGTCACTTTAAACAAAAATTAGAGAGATCCAGAGCCTTATATACTCGAGTCCGTATCGTGGATACCGAGTTCGGCGAGGTATTGCCCTATGATTCGGGTACATTGTACCCGAATATGACACGAATTGCACGGTCAATTGCAGCAGTGGAAAACTAAGTGTCTTAGTTTTCACCAGGAATGTTGTCATTAAAGAAATACTCAATTAAAACGTTTCTCCTTTGTAAATACATATAAAATTAAATATATTGCATTGCGTTCTTATATGTAATTTATTTAATATTTTTCCAACAGTATTTACCATCATTTTTGATTCCATGGATATTATCAGAAAATCTCTGCCATCATTTTTGACGGATGGGTACACTAGTTGTGTATAGTCTTGTTTGTGATTACTTAGAGTACATGCGAACTTTTCCTCAGGAACGTCGAAAATCATGAAATATATAACGACTACTAGACCCACACGTAAAAATTCGTGTTTTTCTCTGAGTTATTTCATTTTCTTTGCCAGTGGACGCGGGCTTTGTGAAGGAGTTTCCATACTGAAGGGGTTTCCACACTGAAGAGTGTCTTTGGTATCCACAATACAATGCTTACAATACATGTATACCCAAACGAATTTCATTCTATCTAATTCATTAAGTGCGTGACAGAGAGATGGGCCAAGCAAGCAAATAACAAAATGTGTATTATTAAACCAGGAGTCTGTATTCCGAATATTTGGCCTCTTCTTTGCGAGAAGTTTCAACAGCTACGACGAAATTCAGCTGCAAAAATTTGTGAAATTGCTTATGTACGACAGGATCAAAAGCTCCAATACAGTATAATGACTTTCGAATATATATTCCCGAAACTATATTTGCCATCGTAATTTAGAGATGAAATTTCACGATATCTCATCTTGATATTCAGTAGACGAATTTTCTTCTATCTAAATCCTTAAGAGCGTGTCAGAGAGACGGACCAAGCAAACAAGCAAGGAAGCAACAAGTTGGGTATCTAATACTAAGAATGACTGGCGTGTGTTTATATATTTATTAATATGTTTCGTGCCACCCTCTTAAGAATAGATAGGAAGAAATTAGCACTGGTGGTCTTGGTTTCAGTTCACTGGTAAATTAATACTCATTTTCGCTGTACAAGTGCACTATAATAAGTCACTTTAAAAAAAAATAGAGAGATCCAGAGCCTTATATACTCGAGTCCGTATTGTGGATACCGAGTTCAGAGGGGTATTGCATATTACAATATACATACACAAGCTCACAGTTGCTTTCAGTAATGCTGAATTTCTGTATCTAGGATATGACACGAATGGCTATAACTATTTCTATTGCGGCTCAAAAATACTGTATTATAAGTGTCTATTACTGTCACAAGAAAAATAAGTTACCTTTGAAATAAGCTTAAGCATGGAAACTCCACTGTCATTTTATTTACTATCTTTCCAACAGTATTTGCCATCATTTTTGATGGCACGGGTACACTAGTTATCATATAGTGAAATACTGGTTTTTGTTACTTTTTATACATAGCTTTTACGCTCAATATTTGCTACACATACTATAATGTTTCTTCGTACATGAACAACTACTAAAGAGCCATTCTGCAACCGCCCTCGTCTACGCACGAAATATTCTTCCGAATGGCACTATTCAAAACGAAATGAAACCTTAATATGCAATTGCGTACATCATTATTACTCTAACTTTCTTCCGAAATTACTTTTACTGTCGCATCTAGCTTACAAAATTGTATTCATACACTCATGAATCTAACGTTGAGCTATTTTGGTCAGGTACCTCGTATACGGAGTGTTGGGAGAGGTGGGATCCAAGGAGTCTGTATCGGTCTTCTTGGACGCGCTGAGAGGGAACAAAATCTCACCTTTCAGAGAAGTGCTCTTCTTTGGATCTCTCAACAACAACCTGAAGTCTACGGCTTCTCTTAGGCTTATTTTGGTGAGCAAATTATATCTGTTGCATAAAAACTGTTTTGAATGTTCACTGGTTGAACTTAGAAATTTTGAAACCCCATTCTTGCAAGATTCAACATTTGCATCTCGGATTAGAAATGAGAATATGGAGAAGTTTTAGATCTTGACATCACAAGTGACTTCTCAATTTAATTTTCGGTATTTTCCTTTTACGCACATTCATAGCATATATGAATACAATTTCTGTCTATCACAACATCCAACTAATATAATAGGACTTCCATTAGTACAGTGCATGTTCAGAAATTGATTTTCCAAGTACCGTAAGACATCACCTTTAGATGATACGATAGCTGTGTTTTCAACTTAAATGTTCAGGATCATCGACCGTAGCAGCCATGTTCAATCGTCCGTACCTCGGGAATTAGGGCTGTATCTGGTTAGGGCTGTATCTGGTTAGGGCTGTATCTGGTTAGGGCTGTATCTGGTTAGGGCTGTATCTGGTTAGGGCTGTATCTGGTTAGGGCTGTATCTGGTTTGGGCTGTATCTGGTTTGGGCTGTATCTGGTTAGGGCTGTATCTGGTTAGGGCTGTATCTGGTTCGGCGATTATGTTGAGAAATAAGGACTCTGCAGTACTTTTGATCATAAAATTATTATGTTAGGTATATTTGCCTTTTTTAAGCCCATCGGATGTTAAAAAAGCAGCCCTCGTACTATTCGCATTGTTAAACTTTATGCTACAATTGTTAAAGATTTAAGGAGGCATCTTAGTGAAAATGGTAAAAATTTTCGATTTTCGGTTTTTAAGTTGTGATTCTTATGGTGACAAAAAAGGGGCACGATCGTTTGTGGATATTGATTTTCTCTTTCCAAAATTCTATTAACTTTTATTCTAGCATGAAAACTGTAAGAAGAGATCGATTTGGGTCGAAAATACAAAACATACCTTATTTACCCTGAAATCGTCATTATTTCGAAAAATGATACAACGTTCATGAATAAAATGTGTTCTAATCAAATTTTATCTACTATATTGCGGTTAGTTTCGTCGTACCATGCATTTAAGCTTTTCACTAAGATGCCCCTCTTAACGAAAAATTCTAGCGAATGACTTTGGAAATGATCGTTCATATTTACTCTAGCAAAAACTTTTTCAGATACTTTTTATGAAAGTATGCCAAAAATTAATTTGAGTGGTTGAGTAACTCTGATGGTACCTGGTTCCAAGGACTTCTTGGGGCTCTCGTATGCATGTCAATCAACGACATGCTAAGTGTACATATATTATTGCTATGTTATTATTTGAGGCAATAATGCTTCTTAGGGGCATCCCGAAATAAAATCTTTGCACATAGAATCTTATATTCTCTATTTAGAAGCTGAAATTTCAAAGGATTTTTAAGGCCATCAAATGATATCGTTTGACCTAATCCGTTCTTCAAGTTTAGACCTAGTTCTGAAATACACAATGAGGGATCAAATACTTGCGCTTCATACTCCCTAGAGTATAATGTTATTACTACGACCAACTTGCTCTAATCTGTCATTAGCTTTGAAGCTCCACTTTCATGTGGTCAAGCGACTCAAACCTTTTCAAATAATATTTAAAAATGTTATGTATTTCCAGGATTATATCTTGGAAAGAAACATCGAGGACCATCCTTTCGTAACATCCCAGACGCTTGTGAACTTTGCCAAGCTGGTGCGCCGCTTATGCGTTGGGTCCTCGAGTCGGAGGGACACCTTCGTGGTCTTCGCTCGTGAACAATGTCAGCAGGACCACGTCCTGAACGATTTCCAGGATTTCATCATCCAGGAGTTGTCTGTAAGTTTTGGTGCAACACATTACTTGAACCAGCCAGTATCCCTACCTTGGTGTTAGCTTATAGCTTAATACATACACTTTGTATATTGACGGTAACTCTAGTTACCGCCTCAAATTTTGTTGTATATTGAAGCTGTAGGACAGTGAGCTTTACGAGACAGCTGTAGGTGTCTCTAGTCACCATTTGAGATCTTTTTGATAGCGACACAAAGCATCAATGATTCATAGTATATCAAAGCATTAGGTATGCCAGCTGCAACACAGGCGGTAAGTTTTAATTATGGTAGAAAAAGAGTTAAAAACTTTCTCCTTGCACTACGTCCAAGAATAAGTTTCACGATGAAGGTTTCATATGTATGCTGCGTTTGATATCCTGCGCATATGATATGCTGAATTTGTTTAACTTAACATGAGAATCAATTTTGCTACAGTTCACAATATAATTCTTATAATTGGACGTAGTAACTTGCATATTACCGTTCTTCTATGTTGTCATCCATATTTTAGAGACTAATATACAAAAGATAATACGGCCACCTTAATTCTTAGCTGATGGGTGAATTTTTATTTCACATTCTTTTCATAAGCACATGGTTAACGGACTAGAAAAAGTGCAGTAATTTAGCCAACCTCAACTCATGAGTGAAGGTATCTTTTAAAGATCACCTCGGAGTTCTGGAAGCAGTTGGTGTTCGTGAAGACTCTGGTAAACCTGAAGACGGTGGAGGCCACGAACGCGCTGTTGCCTTACGCCCTGGGGCACAAGGAATGCGACACCCACGTGAGGGCGGTGGCCATGGAGGCCCTCGCCAGCTGGAATGCCCCCAGCTGGAGTTCATCCGGCAAGGCCCAGCAAACGAAGGTGATAAATGCACTTCAGGCGTTGGTTTCACTTGGTGATCAAAAAGAAGTAATTAATTATTACTTCAGGATATGGATCGAAACATTTCCTTAATTTTTCGCTGAATGAATAATTTATGCTTACGACCCTGAATTTTTGTTTCCTTCCGAGAATGATATTTCTTTTCTTTGCTCGTGCCATGGGCAAATTACTTAAATAAATAGATTGAATTCTATCGTCATTAGGTGTTCATCAAGTTTTATTGCTCAGATTACTCTGATCCTGCTGGACCTGTTAGAGAACCCTGCGGAACACCCAACTATCAGGGCTCGGGCTTTGGCCTTCCTAGCCTCGTGGCCTCTGAGCTCAACGATGTGGTCGCGCCTCGCCCTCATCACCAAGAGGCCTGGTCTCAATGACCTCTCTGCCCTCACTTACTCCCTTATCAAGACCACCGCTGAATATGAGCATCCCGAGGAAATAAGACAGTTAGTAAACGCCATTTGTATCTACACTTTTCGCTTGTAGATGCTCCATTTGATACTTGCACTTTTCATGACGTTTATTATCGTAAAATCTCGCTCAAAAGGTATATTTGAATTAAATATTACTTCCTTAGCAACTTTTCGCCATAGTAGATGAGTACTGTATAGAACAGTATTTTAATGGATTAATTTATTTGCAGGCGCCAGTTCGCCCAACACGCTCTGACTCTCGCCAGGCCGAGCAGCAACAAACAGCGATACTCGAGCTTCCAAACTTGGTTCAGATACACTTTCAAGGGCCAGGTGCGGTCCTATTATGTCTTGAACTTTATCAACTGTTTGAGAAGAAATTTACAGGATTTGTACGATTTTTGCGTGACCTGTACATATTACAGCTGCCTGAAGATATTAGTGTAAACAAGGACCCGTGGCTGAAAATAAGAACAAACTGTATTACAGTGATTAATAATAACTGGTTCTTGGTTTTGTGGACCTATTTTCTACTCCTATGAACTTTATTTGTCACATTTTCGTTAATATTTCAAGGCTTTAGGGCTGAATTCCACATCAATGATTCTGTGTAGCTTTACAAAATTCACTGAAAAGTGTTTGACTAAAATCATTGAGTACAGTTTCATTGTGGTCATAGTAACCTGGAGGTTGTTCCTTTTTGTGGTTCATCGATCGACACCGAAATTTGGGTTTGAAAATTTTTTTATTTTCCTTCTAAGAATTATATGTCCTAATTTACGATCACAGGTGGGAGCTCTGGATCACTCAATGTTTATCCAAGACCCAGTTTCATTACTTCCTGCCGAGTTCTCGACATACTCTCGTAGAGCTCTTGGTGGGATGATATTCTACCGAAAGGTAAGTAAGTTTCCAAATTTTTGGAGATAATGATTACTAAATCAGTAAAAATCATGTACGAATAAGTAGTTGAGCTTTAATTGGCCTTGTTAAATCTAACACTTGAAAACTATATGGAGAAAATCATGAGCTTCCAATTATTATATTGTTTTCATACAAGTTCACTGCCGACCAAAATTTGCCATTTACATACAAATGACCATTATTCCTCAGTAACCAGCCTACTCTCATTAATTTTTCTGATTCCCAGACTGACCTCATGACTGCCAATGCCCGTGGAGACGTCAACCAAATTTTCGCGGAGCTCTTCTCAGAAAGAGAGCCGCTTATGTACAGAACGAAGGATCTGTCGAACTTCTTCTTGAAAATGCTGCGTGTAAGTTGAACCAGGTTTGACTTGAAGATTGTGGGCGTCAATTTCAGGGGGACAAATTTCTGACTACTGAACTCAAATTTACACGTTATTGTTTCTTTCGGAACTCGATCGTTCGTATTTTTCTGTCTTGAATGTATACATACAATTTTCTCAACGTTATGCAATACTTTTATTGCTAAAAAATACTCGAATGGTGTCTGGAATAACCTTTGTGCTAATGTATCTCATTTTATAACCGTCAACATAGTTTAACTCGCTAACCCACGTAATACTAATTTGTCATAGTATAACATCGCTTTCCTTTCTTCGTCAGTTACCTTACCAATATGTTGACTGATTAAAAATCAATAATTTTTGCTGCATTCATTGTCAATTTAAGGTTCATTGCTATTGTTTTTATTATATCTGATCTTTTGTGATGCAAGTTGGAATTTATTATGCGATGTTTTCTCTTTTATTAGACCAACTTGGATATCGAAGAAACTGTTCGGGGGGCAATTAGTGGCCTGATGTCTTTCAATCCCATAAAGGACATAACCATCTTTGTGCCTCTGGACTCAAAATTCCTTCTCGACCTCCTGTATACCATCAGTAAGTTTGCATGAATAATTGGATTTACCTCCCTGCGCTCAAGGATTATTTTAAATTTATTTTCTTTCCGTTAGCTGCAATGCAAAACTACTAGACGTCGATGACACATGCTCTCAAAATGGGGTTCGAGCATCTTGAACACTTGAAAAAAAATCCTTTCACGTAAGCTTTTGAAACTTTCAACAAGTGACTTAGGTAAATCCATTAATAGTAAATGACTGAGCATATGTGAGTTCTTGTGAAAAACTAAGTTATCAACGCGTGCACTTCTGAAGCACAAGTTTTAAGCAATGCACTGACTATTGTGTGCGGACCTTGAGAATTTGTTCATTACATAAGACGTCATCGAAGTTACAATGAGTATGTGAACCTTCTTCATCCAATGCATACACAAGTAAACAGTATTTTGAAATTACTGTTTTGAAAATGAAGAACTGACATTTCAATTGACTCTTAACAATACTCTTTCTTCTTCATCAGATGGTGTTCGAGCTCCGAACATTGCCATCACGGGCCCCATCTCCTTCTATTTCAACCCCATAGATTTCAGCTTCACCACCGTTAACGATCTTGGCATTCCCGTCATTGCCAGTGTAAGAGGTTGAGCGCGTTTTTTCATGATTTTTTTGTAATATGCACTAAGTTATAATATGGAGTTTAAGTATACAGAACTAAATTAGTTCGCTCCTTTCATGTAAAAAGGAAATAGAGAGGGTTAGTATATTATTCCCACCGCTATGTATCGAAACATATGCATGCATTTAAAATTAACAATAAGAATACACACGTATTCCACAGTAAAGTGTACTTAAGAACTAGAAAGAAAATGAAATTTCTAAGCGTTTCATCTCGGTAATTATTTTGGAGGATATGACCCCGCATCTCATTCTTGAATTTCAGCGACAGGTGTCACGCAGATAGGCCGCAAAGCAAGTAGTATACAAGACTAATGCCTAGGAGCTCTTTATGCAGTCACCCACATTGCAGTTCACGTTAAAGTTAGCACAGTAGACCACATATTGGAAGCCGCATACCACGAATATATCAACCCTGTATGGTGTGAAGATCATGAAAAGGGACATGCAAGGGGCAAGCTAGCTAACGAGTATATTTCTGATCATACGATAAACTATTTATAGTGACAAGGTAACTAAATACCATTGAACATTTTTCTTTTTGTATTGATATACTTGATTTTTTCCTACTCGGTGCCTTCATTAAAAAACTGTATTGTGAGTCCTAAGTGTTGTTTTCTACGTTTGATATAGTTTTGTAACATGAATGTTTATTTTTATGTCAATTTCGTATTCCTAACTAATTATTCACCGACCACGATAATTTTCAGGCTGCCAAGCCCAGCATCTACCATTTCACAGGATCACTGTCTGTGAAGAATAACGCTCCTCACACATTCACCATGTCGTCACAAAATTACAACGAATAGTGAGTACTGTTAAACATTACTTCATTCACTGAATCTAACTATTTTAAGGCTCCTCCAAAAAATATTGGAATTGATTGAACTTGTCACCGTTTAAAATAAGGCATTAGGTATCCAAAATACGGGTATCAATTCATATGTGTGAATATATATTTGTGAATTTATCAGGCATCCAAGATATGGGTCGAGATTTATAGATTTGAATGAAATGTAAAAGGAACTAGATAGTTCCCGTGGAAATTCAACGGTTTAAAAGTGATGAAATTAAGAATTTATAAAATAAATGACATTTTTCAGACTTGACTAATTTTAAATTATGATCGCTGAATGTATGAAAGATTTGCCACTAATTATTGAAACTTCAATGAACATCTTTCATGAATATATACAGAATTTTCTAAATGTATCTTCATGTACCGATAACATGGCCTAGACAGTACCCGTAGAAATTTCACGTTTTAAAAGTGATAAAATTAATGACCTTTGAAATAAAATACATTTTTCAGTTTTACCCGTGGTACTATCAGCACCTGAATATTTTACAAGAATATATACAAAACTTCCATTCTGTATCTTATTTACAGATAACATGGCAGTGTAGGAGAAGGCTAATAACGGGAAGAAATGTACTATTTTATAGTGATTCACGCTTTTGGCATCCACGATACAATGTTTATAATACATGTATACCCGTTCTGATTAAAGTTCAATAATTCATCTTCAGTAATAGATCGGAAAAAATGGGACGGATACACACTGATAAAGAGATAGAGAAACAGAGATCTAGATACTGTGTACTGTATAAAAAGACGTAACGGAAATAGCTGCATTTTGAGATACTGAAAAAACATTCTTTTGTTGACAGCTACTCGGTGATATTGCGCGTGAACCTGGAGACGATGATTCCGTGGTCACACAGCAAGGTAGCCACTGGGATCTCCAACCTCAACTCTCTGGCCCTGCCTCTCTCGCCCACCTTTGTCATTCGCACAAAGGATGATGAAGATAATGATGCTGGCATCGATATGACATTTGAACAAAATGAAGGAAAGGTGATTCAAGTTGATATGTAATCCATAGCCCAAATACTTGCCTGCAAAAAGATATTCGCTTATTGAGACAGCAAACAATAATATGAACCAAGTTTAACTTTTGACCGCAGAGAGGAAAATTTGAAATTTTCAACTAGATTAAAAAGATAGTGAAATTGTTAGCATGAAATATTTAGCAGCTCAACGAGTCATTGTAAATGTGTGGGTGCTGAATTTACCATGACAACTGAACGATCGGCTCGTTTCAAGGATGCAGGGTTCTATTCCCGTCCTTTAGAGCCTGATGGTAGGAGCGAGTTGCTCTACGCTTTTACGTGATGATGAAACCTCGGAAGCGAGATGGCTGAGAAACTATCCTGTGTGTGCTGTGCACTGTCTTGAAACTGCTACGTTCTTTGAGGGAATGAAAATGCTAACATATATGATAAATACTTTTTTCTACTGATTAGAACTTTAATCAGTGAAACCATGCAAATGAAAAAAGTACAGTGGATGCATCCTTGCATAGAAAAAGTTATTATGCCAAATTTTACGCAGGTAAGAACTGAGTAAGATTTTAATTTTTCACTGTAACTATCGGATGTTTTTAGGCATGGGTATATGTATAGTTTGGTTACCTTAAAATTAAGAGATCTCTCCCTCACAGAAATTTGGAGTTAAAGTCAGAATGAAATAATGCATTTACATGGTCTTCAGATAACGTAAGTACATGGTCTTCAGATAATTTTGTATTTGGTAACACTGTATCAGGCTAGAAATATATGAACACAGACGCTCCATTTCAATAATATTGTTTTAACGGCTTTATTTAGTATGTTTTACAATTTTAATATGCATTTGATCACTCTTGCCATTATGGTTTAAGATATGGCATTCTTTCTAAAAAAATAATTCTTTTACTTCTGGGTTACGAATGTAAAGTTCTTGTCTAACAAACACATCAGTTAGGGCATTTTTTAGAGGTCAGAGACAGTCATATTTAATTCCTATCAACGTAGTCCATAACGAAATCCGTTGACATACAGCCAAAATCCTCATGTGGTTTTTAATATTTTTTATTTTTACTGTAATTTTGCACTTTTTTTACTAAAATGAGAGTAAAGTTGATCGTTTATTTCATTTTACTTCATTTCAGAACACGCTGTTCTTCAAACAGAACATGCCCTACACGTTGATGAGAGACTCAGCTCTTGCAGATCTGGAAGCTGTGCAGCGGCAGCTGAAAGTCGTGCATGTACCTGAGCACAGTCCTGGCACAACTCCGCCGTATCATGTGGGTGTGCTAGGTGCAGCATGACGAAGGTGCCGAGTTTTTTGCTATGTCATTATCGGAAGTATAGTTTCTACTAACTAAATTAACGTATGAACAAGAGGCATGGAGCCACAGGGAGTAGAGCGCAGGAGATATGAGCATGCAAGTAAATATGAACGGAATGAGAAGCATAGTATGATATATACTGCATGGTCCTAACACTAGTTCGTATCTGTATTGAGACTCTTAACACTAGATTGCTCTGCAAGGATTAGGGAGTCGAAGGCAAGAAACATTGTGACGCGAAGAAAGGGCGACACGAGACAATATGACGCAGGGAGAATACATCACGAGACAATAACGCGATGAGAGGGCTGCATGAAACATAGTGATGTGGGGAATTAAAGGGCGTGAAATGGCGATCCTTGGAGCATCTCGCCTTTATGCAAAATTTCGACAATTCGCAACCTACCCAGCGAGGGGAATTACAGTTGTATTACGTACACAATATGTCTAGTTATGCAAAAATACTCGTTGAAGCAACTAAGACATGAAAGGGTAGTTTGAAAACTCTGTCAAAAGTCGGAAGTTACGTTGGTGCGTATGAAATGCAGTAATTATCGAATTTATTTGGAGCTTGGAATTCGATGTACTATTAACTGTCTGGAAAGCACTTAATTAATCAGGTATGTACAATTAATCATGTGTTAAGATATGGGAAGACAATCTTATCCACAATATGTAGCACAGGCTTTGAAAATGAAATAAATTTGCAAATATCAGAAATTTTACAATGGTTAATATTTTCCACTCAGCCCTTCATATCATGACGCAGGTTAATATTTTTATATCGCAGTGGTACCTCTCATGTATTGGAGATGTGACTAATTCCGTATTTACTGGCTATGATGACTAAGCTTTGTGACTAAGTAATTCAAATTTTAATTATATTTGCTATATGATGACGAAGAGCGGTTTCCTAAGGACAAGTAATTCTCAAACGTTGAAAACATTAACAAATTTACCTCGGTTTTCTTCCTTGGCAGCTTGACGGTGGGCTTCCGGGTGTGTTTGATCTGGAGTACCAGGGTGATTCTCCATTCCTAGTAGACACCAATTCTCTGATGAACGGGTAAATATTTTTCCTAATTAAATGAGAGAAATTAATAAAAATTTAATTGATATTAATCATCATTCAACATCTTTATGCCTTACTGGTAGTGATGAGTTTATCCCAATGTATTTTTTGTGTGTGGACCTTAAATATGAATTCCCTGGGCCAAAAATATGGTTACAGGTGCTTCATTATCTGTTTAAATGCTAATTGTAACCCAACTTTTGGCCCACCTTATTTGCATCAATAAATCTTCGGCATGGAGGGTTTTCGATGAATTCCGATAGTTAGACGGAAGTTGATATTTCTCGACTTTAACCACCGATTGGTTTCAAAAACCAGCGTAGTTTCGGGCCGAAAGCGTGCATTAACCTCTGAATAAGCCCTTTCAGGAAATATCTCTGTATATCGATATAGTGTTTTTTTGGTGGAACATGTGTCAGAAATATCCTCCAAAATTTCTTAAAATTGGATTGAATACAGCATCACTTGGAAAAGGCATCACTTGAAGAAGTTATTGTACTTTGAATCGCACATGTTTGCAATGCTGTAGAAATGAATGAAAATTCTAAAGGTAATGTAATTTAGATTAACATATCCCCTGATTTCTCCAATATATGACATGCTGAAGGAATAGTTGTTGAAGTTTAGTGTGAGGTCAAATGCAGGCAGAACTAGAGCACAGTATCCCTGCTACTAGTTAAAGAATTAAAACGCGATGTACATGATGATTCAGGTATTATTTAACCCATCGATCTCAATGTATCTGAAATCATTTTTCTCGACACCTACACTGTAACGAAACAAATGTGCAAAGAGAAGAAATCGGGCAAAAAACGTGAAGTTCAATCCCTAATTAATACAAAAGACCAGTTAGATTGCTTTTCATACACATCAACAATTACAAATTCCTTATTAGAATTATTGTGAAGGATTGCCCAACAACTTTCAAATTTCATTCAAAAAAGCATCTGCATTTTTGATCGGCAGGAAGCTGGATCAGCTGTGGAAGTATGTCCTCAGCCCTACACTGAAGGAGTACTCAATTAACCTTGTGCTCCGAGGAGATTCGAAGCTTGTCCTCAGTTTCAATAAAGGTAAGACCCAATGTCAATGCAGGCGATCACCACTATTTGCAAACCTTTTAGTTAAATGTATTTGTTATTCACACGTTTTTAAAGTCATAAATTCGGAAAAACCAGGAAAGGCTGATAATTAAAATTGACACTCTCGTAATTTTTATTCCGGATCATACTGAAACATTGTAAGACACCAGTTGCATACCTATGAAGTATGAATGTTTTGCATACTTTTTAACACACCGTATAAAATTTGGTTGAGAAAAAGTAAATTTTGTGTCAACACTAAAACATCATAGTTTACAAATTTTCATTTCAAACACCTAGTGATCTTGCAAAATTTTAAAAATATTTTTGTGTTTGATAGCATTGTCCAGTTTTTTAAATTCATTCATCAACTTTTCCGGCCAGACCACAGGGAGCGCAAGAGCAACGCAGGCCGCTACGTCTCCAAGTACGGACAGGACACCTTCAGAGAGTACGAACTCTGTGACTCTACTAGCGGGGCGACTCAGCAGACAACAGGACAGCAACATGAGGACATCATTTGGGAGCAGCAGTCTTCCAAAGGATCCATAGACGCGTTCCAGGAATTCGAGGTAACCGCTCTTCTCACCAGTTTCTCTGAAAAAGTTAGAAAATAAATTGAATGAATTAAATCCCAGATCCATCATATTTTCTGACTTCAGAAGCTATTCAGTTAAAATTTGCGCTTACAGTGCATGATGAATTGACCTTTGGGACTACCGCTCCTCTCGACGAATCTACATAGTATGACAACTTTTTATTAACATGATGGTAAATTCATCGCAGCAAACCACTACCATCACAAAATGAGAAACTAATTTTGGTTAAATCATATTTTTAAAGCTTCATTTTACAGTTCACTCTCCTCGAAAGCGACATGAAGCATTCATTTATTTTTTATTTATAAGTGAAACAAATGCAATTTATTATTTAACATCCATGTCATTTCCTCACATTTTGCAGAAAGAGAATGATATGAATGATACTTCTTCATTATTAAAAATATCATTGATTCAGTAATCATTTTCTCCAACGTTCATTATTTTTACTAAGCGACGAGTGTCGGGTAGAAATAAATTGAGTGTAAGTGAACGCTGAAACCTCGAAATATGTTCTCAGCGTCACAGCTGGGTTCGCTCCTTTTGTGTCTGTCATCGTTACACCAGGAATATAATAATAATAATAATTATTATAATTAGGTGTACTTTAGAAATTCTTTGAATCTGTTATTTTTTTAGAGCTTCGGGTCATTCGGTGTACAGCAAGAGGTGCAGAGCTCGGAGAGGTACAGTGAAACAGAAGTTGAAGAAATTCGTCCGTCGCAACAATTTGGAGATGTTACCACTCCGCAATTGGCTTCATTTTTGCGGAAACTACAAGACAATGCAGGATGGAGTAAGTAAAAAAATCAATATGGATACAGTTATCACATTGATACTCATGCGCAACACAAAACATTGTACACTAATAAACTAGTAACAAATCGTTGCCATTCATACAACATATAATTGAAAGTTAATGGTTTCCTGTGTACGTGAGCGTTAATTATTTTATCCTCTTTGATGAGAGCTAGTCTCTTAACAAAGACAAAACTGTTTGGTCATGTTCTAAGATATTTATAAAATAAAAACCTAAATGGTAGTTTCACAGTATAACAAAAATTAGAAAATGGTGCACATGTATGCAGGTATCAATTCAAAATTTGTTCAAAAGAAACGGCCGATGTTGTTGCACGATAGTTTAATATTTGAGGTACGTTTTATATAAGAAATATCTTGAATGCAGTATACATATAATAAAGTAAGATACTGGGTTCTACGACTGACAAACTCATTATGACATTAGGGTTAAGATTGTTACTGGTTGATTTTCACTCGTTTTTTGAGACCTTTTGTTAAAAAAAATTACATATGTTCAAGTTGCAGATGTTTAAAGCAGACCAGAGTTTGAAGTCTAAGCTAGATTTAGGATGCCGTAACATTTATCGTATGACACAGTTGTTGACAACATCTGTACTGTTTCCTCTCTGATTGAAAACAGTTTGTGCACACAACTTTTGGCATTGATCGGAGACAGTGCAGATGAAAAAAAACATACGTTATTCTTTCAATGTTATATTTTACATTGTGAAAGAAATACAAAAAAATTTTGTGAAAAAGATGCATTTTCGTAGATATTTACTCAATGTTTGAAGACAATCTTTGGATCTTTCTAGTAGAGGCTGCGAGATCACCTTTAAGTGTTTCCTGCCTTGCTGTTCATTTTCCTGTTGTTACAACGGCTGGTTTGAAAAAATACTTGAATCTCCTTTGATACAAGCGATAGTTTTTTTTCGTTATTTAACAGGATCTGAATGAAAGCAATGTAGGCTATAGTTTTAAAACACTCGAAGCTAATTTTTATCACACGTAGAAAATTAATTATCTTAAAAACACTAAAATCCGGAATATTTTCCCGACTGTGTACGAACTGCTACCAACCAAAGAAAGCATTGAATAAAAATTATGATAGGAAAATTATGAAGAATCCTTGTGAGCGTACACACCGTATCGCGCGTTAATTTAAATGTCACAGCACAATAAATGTATTTCTCGAGACACAATCGGGAACGTTTAAATTGTAAACGGTTTGTAGTTAATATAATTAAAGCTATCAAGCAGAACACATTGCTCATAAACCCCTTTTTTCACTCAGTTGTCATTTAAATAATGACAGGTTTTTTAAAAGTACGATCGCTTCCTATTGTAATTTTAATAAGTTGTTATCGAAAATGCAACTAAACTTTTTTTCCTGCGTGTTTTATTTATTTTTCTCTTGCTTTTCTTTCATCAGAGGAACGTGTTGATGGCTACAGTCTCAGGGGCCAGTTATATTCAAAAGGAAACAACATATTTACTTTCGAGGCCGCTCTAGCGTCCACAGTTTGTTATGGACTGCAAGATCAGAAATCGATGAAGAAAGTTTTTGTATTTGGATCGTCAGAGTGGGCCACGGTGAGTCAGATAGTGTCTTATCCCTCGAACGTTTTTCGTAAGACTGAATGTCTAGATCATTAGAAAACGTACTAAATTCCAAATGGTAAATAAGGAAGTATTCATTAAACTGATTTTCTTCCGAGTCCTATATTACACCTATGAAATTTGATATCACTCGTTGAATTAAAAAATTCACTATACACAGGGAAAATTTTTGTCCGTTTTAACGCTCTCTTTCTTAGGTTTGCGTGGAATTGAACTCTACTTCGCCTAAGTTGAATGACCTGGACACCATTAATGGGATTTTTGAAAAGGACCTGACGAAAACGGTGCACGTCGAAACCTTTAGCGGTTCCCATTGTTCCTCTCTGATCATGTCTCAAGACGTAAGTGCGTAGCCTCTAACTAGTAATGGGAAAAATCAATGTATATCAATTTCCTGAGTTTCGTGTAAATTACAGTAGAAGCTCGAGATACAAGCAGCTCTGTATACGAGAAATTCAAAATACGAGGAAAGTATGAGTGAAAAATTCTGCTCTAAATACAATCATTGGCTCGCGTAACTAGCCACAAGCCAGGCTGTGGGTATACGTACGTGGCACGCGTCTCCCGATCCGGCTCAGTGCTGGAACAAATCAAACTCGTATCTCGAGGTCCCACTGTATACCACTTAATTCAAGCAATCCGAACAATTTCATGTGTGCGAAAAACTTTGCAAATATGTTAAATATCTAGGCGCGAAGATCATGTTCTTATGATTATTATATCTACTTTCATTCAGCTTTTGTACGCAAGTGGCTTTGGATTTGAAGGATTTTGTAAGCAATTTGGCGTCGCCTCCCGTGTTTGGATCGTTATAATCATGAATATTATCGTAGTAACTGAGCTCACAATAGCCGTATTTGAAGGTAGAAATTGATTAAGAAAATGTGCAAGTGGTCAACAAATCGTAAGTATTTAAACTGTAGAAATGATTTTTCGATATACTACAAGAACCTCCTGTACCTTAATTCAAAAAATTACATGCCTCTTGCCAGCTTTTCTTGATTGTCAATGAATTGCGTTTCATCACGTAAAATTTCTAATATCCAGTATTGAGATATTGACTCGTGAATAATCAGAATGTTGAACGGTTGCATAACTTCATATTGGTGCTACGTATAAATCTGTGGAGAAGTTTTATGCTGTGAAAATGAACAGCTCGTTGTAGGTTATTTCGTGAGCCATGAGTGCTAGAGAAGGAAAGAAAGAGACAAAGAAAGGGAATAAGAACGACACAGGATTTCATTATCCGAATACCTACTTTATCAACTACATAGCATAAATAATCCTCAGAACCAAGAAAACCCAACGAGTTCAGAAGTCGAAAATCTCTACTCGTTGAGGTAGTAGACTTTTTTCCTCAATAAAACACCAACGCAATTCTTTGTTTCCTTGTGTCCGTGTTGATTCTACATACTTCTTAATATCTATTGAGTTAAGTATCTAAATTTCCTGACGGTTTCTAGTATTGTGTGGTTATACGCTATCAACTATGAATGTTTATGCTGGCTCCAATATGGATTGCAGAAATATCTATAGATGAATGCCATTTATTTCAAGAAATTACTTATAAGCTATTCTGAAAGTGAACTCTATTTATTATCTTTGTTTTGTTGTGATGGAGAAATTAATTTCATTCACATTTTCAACAGAAGTTTTCAGTATCAAGACAACAAAAATTATGTAAAATTTCAATTGCATTTCCAGTACACCTTCTCGGTCTCCAACGAACAAAAAGAAGTCCTGAAAGAAGACCTGCTGAGTTCTCACAGCTGCTCGTACAAGAAGAAACGTGACCCTCTGCGGGCTTTCTTCGACGACTCTGTCTACGACGAGCTGGAGATCGAGACGACCGTAGCTGACGTAATTACGACCATAGCTAGGAATCGAGAACGACTAGAACTGATGTAATGATGATCATAGCTTGGGATCGAAACAACGGTAGCTGACGTAACGAGTTAAGCCCTTGAAGTCTGTTGCTCCAGTGCATCCATTTCATGTTTTTGAATAGCGTATAATTTTGAGAACAATTCCGGATACCATTATTTAAATTTCACGCTTCAAAAGGTTTAACTGTTATAGAGATTAAAATACACTGGTAGTAGAACCATAAAATTTCTAAACGTTAGAAAATGATTTCTGGCAAGGTAAGTTGAGTAAAGCTGTAGGAAGGTTCTGGTTTTATTACTGAGCAACCTAGCGATGCTGCCCTAAATAACTGTTGTAAAGGTAAAAAAAGTTGCGTTAAAACCAAATAAAACCAAAAGTGGGTTGGAGTGGAACTCGACTTGAAAAATTTTCCAGGTAAGAAACCTTTTCTATGCATTCAACACCTACTCCATTGATCAGGAAAAAGTGACGAGTGTTTCAAAGGGCACGCAGTGTAAGATTGAGGGTTTCAACGAGTTTGTGGATCAATCTATAGACGTAGACCTATGGTCCGTGATGTTACTCTATTATGTATTAGGGTAATTTTTCATTCCATATTAATATTTACGGTTAACATAACACAGGAATTTTTTGTTCTTCTACTCCTCTGAGATGTTTTTTTTATAGCTACTTTTTTCAGAAACATGTTTAAATACAAAATGTGTACGTGCCATAACTGTCCAGTAACATTTGTAAAATATCTGTTAAATACTCATTTCAAACGATATTGTTTACACAGTACTTCTCGGCTATTAATTTGCTAGTTATTTACTTCTAGTAATTACCTTGCTTTTTAAATCTCACCACCAGGAAAGTAACCTGGGTACTTGCGAGCTAAGAAACAGAATGCTTCTGTTGGACGCGTGGTATCGTGCCGTAATGAAGATCTGGAATGTTCCTCAGACGTGCGAGCTTGATCAACACAAAAAGACGCAGAAGATTCGGGCCTTCAGGTACTTGTGCAATAGCTTGACTGCTAATGTCTCAACTATAACTACACGTTTTTTAAGTTCCTAATATACCAGTACACCCTTTATCTGATGTGTCTAGTATAAGTTAGTATATTCAACATTAGTAAGAATCCATGATGTTATCAAATACCATTGCTTCTTTTGAAATAAATAATTTGTAATATATTTAAGACGATAAAAGTGCCACAGCCGACGAAAGAAAGCGTCATGATTTATTTGGGGATTAGGAACTTGAGCAACGAGGGATTTTTGCCTTAGTTAGTAAAAGTTTTTATTCCCGAAATAAATGGGCACATAAGGTATTAATTCAATGACATTAGAATGAAGTTCACGCCGTACTAAATTCATTGCAGATTTTCATGTTCTGACACCATGCTTCATCATTCGTTGATGCATTATGACATATATATATATATATATATATATATATATATATATATATATATATATATATATATATATATATATATATATATATATATATATATATATATATATATATATATATATATATATATATATATATATATATATATATATATATATGAACTAAGCGAAGAAACTTACTACAGATAATTCTGAAAGAACATTCACAAAAATAAACAAGCACGAACAACCCTGTAAACTAATCAAGGGAAATTAGATCAGCTTATAAGGTAAAGATTGTAAGAACACTTCAAAATAAAATACCTTAAATCAAGTATGTGATTAATTCAATTGCTGGACTTTTGAACATATGTAAGCAAAAAAAAATTGCGTTGAAAATGTTCTGTAGTGAAGTGAATCGAGACACTGACCACAGTGATGATCATTTTCCAAATGAGATAGCAAGAATTCAAGAATCAAGAATAAAATATTCTCTGTATGAGTAAGATGAATCACGAAGAAAAAATTCTTTGGACATCATAAAGTTTTGGCACCAAAAACTAAGTAAAAAATTATAGCAGCTAAAGAAACCTAAGTGCGGTGAATATGAAAGGCTTTTGCCTAACATCACGAGATTGTCGTTTTTATGTTCATTTTGTCTGTAGAGATCATTGAAATGCTGACGCCGAACAGTAAACTTTACAGGAAGCCAATAAAAGTTGGGCAATTTTGAAAGATTGTTTTTTACCTTGTTATCTAATGAAATTAAAGCTGGAAGTACTATTATGTCATAAAAGATCTTTTGATGTTACTGATACGATTAATCCAGTTTTGTATTATTGGTTGTGAACTTCATGAACAAATTCTCTCGCAACTTTATTATTTTTACTTTCTATTTCTGTCTAATTTGAAAAAGTATTTTCATCACAGAAGTCTGGAGAACACTTGGAAGATGACCAAAGACGGTGTAACTACGAACAACGCACGAGTTCTTCCTAAGCAACTCGAATTTTTGCCTACACTTCGCTTCCTGGCCTCGGACTACGAGCCAGCTGACTACTGCATCATCACCGCCAACTCGGTAAGCGGGATGCGTTAATTTTATTTCTCAAAGAACAGTTGAGAAGCTAACTGTGGACCTGAATAAGCTTCAAACTACAGAGCAAAAAAGTATTACGGCAGGGTGTTTACATTTAGCTTGATAAAGTTTAGAATCACGGAAAATGGATCTATTTAGAATTATTGGATTCCCTTGAGGCAATAACATACTGTCCTCTTTTCTTATGCCTTCAATTGCCATGTTACTGGACCTAAGAATCAAGCACAGCTAGTTAACGATCATTTTTGGTGGCAGTAGTCGTTCCCACAAGGTATGAGCAAAATTAGAGCTTGGGAGTGCCAGTATTGAACATAGTCAGAGAGTGGGATAGTGAAAGGTTAAAGATCCTTTTTATACAAAATACGATATAAGGAAAAATTCGAATCTCTAGCTCTAGTTAGACCAATGGGAGTAAATTTGTAATGAAGAAGATATGCCTTTACGGATGTTACAGCTCAAAAAGTGTTCTAAGTAGAGTATTTCCAAATGATACAGCCCAGAAAATTAGCTTTTGCTTTTAATCACTATGCACGACTCCTGCGTTCAATACAAATGGAATACACCGTCAGCTCTCATTCAATTTTATGTTAATTAGTTTAACATTCATTTATAAACACACGCCTGTCTTATAGCTCTCCAATTGTTTGAAATGTTACCGGCCCATGCACCCTATTTTGCCTAGGAAGTACACTTCAATGGATATGAACAATATTATTTTAATAAATTATGAGCTCGTGCGTAACTACTAATTTAATCCCATATTGAAACATTTATTTTTGAGACTTGCCACTTTCTAATGGCTCATGACTGTCAGTATTCATCCCTTGAGCCTACAAGAGTGTACGATTCCGATATCAGAGGTCTAAGCCTATTTACCTTTTGTTGGCATGTGATGCAAACACAATCAAATACTTCCATTTTTTGTACATTTGAATTTCAACTTTTTCTTCCCTCTTTCCATCCATATGTAGGTCGTAGGCTCGTCGTTAAAAATCATAAATTTTGGTAAAAAGTAAGTCCAAAACACATAAATGCTATCAAAGTTCAAAGTCAATTCATTGGCTGTTCAATGTTTAGGGAAATTTTGTTGGAAGGCAAAAGTTGTTAATTCTTCTTTTCAACAAAGATCCTTTCTTTCATAAGGATATTGATAAAATTTTAGAGCATTATTGAATTTACGAACACATGATTAGCCTTCATAGGTAGAGCTTCGAGCCAGTAGTGAAAATAACTGATAATTCTTGTGATTAGGTATGTAATGAAGCATAAAAATATATCCCACTGTTGGCTTTGAGACCTAACTGTGACTAAAGATTTTCACAAATGCGGCTAGTACGCGTACTTCCTTTTGTAGCTTCCAATACACATTTTCGGCCACCATTGCTTCGGACCTACTTTGTGGGTTTGCAATGCACAAACTCACTCTCTGTTGTCATTGAAATTTTGTTTGTTTAGATCAAGACCTACAACATTTTCTTCGTGAACACCACGCTAGACAACACGTGCCCGTCACTGGCAACCACGCTCTGTGAAAGTGGGCGTGAGGAGGACCCTTTCGGTGTCGCGGTCCAGAACGCCGTCGGTGGCGTCACTGCGATCATCACGGGTGAACACGACGGATTTTCCACCTCTGTCAGTCCGAACGGTATCTTGATGAGTAAAGTTTGTGTAGGTGATAAACTTACTCTAATTTACCAATTCATCGACAGATTCTGTCATTCTGCTTCCTGTTTCTGGCGATCGAACGATGGGGTTATTTCATCAGGGTTATACAGAAGCTACATTCAACACAAGATATGCTTGTCGTCTCTATTTATTGGAACAAAGCCCATAGTAATGATTTCATCTATTATAAACAGATAATGTTTTAAATGAAAAGGTTTATTCTCATCAATACGCTTCAGGTGAACAACAAGCCATGGGAAGGCAGCGACTATTTCATGGAGTTAAAGAATGCGCAGAATAAAGTGTACGGCTACCTGTACAGACGCCACGGCTTCTACAAAGTTGAAATCACAAAAGTAGTTGAGGTCATCGTGAAAGAAAATGCACTGTACATAAAGGTTAGTAGATATCCGTTCAGTAACCATTTTTGTCCTCATATCCAGTAAAAAATCTCCCCACGATTAATCTTCTGTAATCCTTTCGCTAAAGAAATGTATAACGGTTATGAATGTTGAGCGACTCAGGTTATTTTCAACCAATTCATATTGGATTAACCCTTCATTAGTTTTATTCTGAATTGCCCTATTCCAACTTGGCTTAAATTTTAATACCGGACTGTACATGTATGGTTAAATAATTTATTTATTCACTTAGAATATTTAGATTTTCGTTCATGAAGTTTATTCTTCTTTAGAAACTGTCGCACAAAATTCAAAACACAGTAGTTCTATTTAGCCATCTAAGTATCTGGAAATAAAAAAGCAAAATTTTTTGTTTGTTTCAAAATTTGAAGCTACTTTATTTAGTATTCGAAATAACCATTTCAGTTGTATTTTTGATAAGAAATTTATAGATGCCTTATGAATTGTTCATGCCTCAAAATTATTTTTTTCCACGAATTCCGTTACATGGATTCTTACCACCCTGAGTGATCATGTGTGCTTCCAAAGTCCCATATCTAGCCACAGTCCACACAATATCTTCATCAATTCGACGAGCATAAAACTTGAGTGTCTTTTATATTCTCATAATGTCTACTCGTATTTATTACGCAGGCTGCTGACCACTTCCGAGGTTACCTGTGTGGTCTTTGTGGCGACCTGAACATGGAGCCCCTGAACGATATGAAGACTCCTGAGGGTTGCCTCCTCACCAACCCCACCCACTTCCTCTCGTCCTGGAAGCCTACATCAGGCTTCCAGTGCATCACCGAGAAGCATGTTGACCCCAACTCCTGCATCAAAGAGGAGCCTCTCGGTCACGACTACTACGCGCAGTACCACCTCTAGTAGATGTCGCGTGATGATGTACTTATGATCGAGCCCGTAACCGAACTCTACTAGCTAACTATACACATAATTATTCTCCATGAACTCAGTGTTGTTAAACCCTAATAAATAATAGTTGTTCAACCTCAGATTTGAAATTGAGATTTGAAGATGAGTTACAACTTTCATGAATCTATTCGTCAACACTACCATGATTAAAAAATACAGTTAATAATTCTGGAGGGCACGCGGACGCTGAATAAGTTTCTTCAGAAAGAAGTCGCTAGGTTTCACTCATTGCCTCGGATCACTTGCCATTATAAGTGTTAATTGCAACTGGTAAACCAATAACGGAACCTCAACTTACTGTTGTAGAAATACGAAACTGATTTTTATTGAAACGCCTCGTGATTTCTTCAAATTGAAGCACTTTTTAGTTACTTACAATACTGAAGTGCAGCCCTATGCTTGGAAAAGGTTCAAGCCTTCAGGCACATTGCTTAAAATTAGAAACATAAATTGAAAATTGTTTCTTTTTAATTAGGAACTTTACAATTGAAGCCTATTGAAGTTTTATGTTCAGATCATCAACCATATTTTGTTGTCTTAGTAGGTGAGATCAGTGAATTTTTGTATGCTCTGTTGTCCGCATGATAACTTTTTTGCCTAGTGTTGTTGAAAACTGTTGAAATTATTGTTGCCTCAAGTTTCACATAAAACTTTTATGCCTGCATTGGTTTTGTTTCCCTTTTATATTTGTGAACTTGAGGCTCGG
>VCRD01001480.1:120720-135019 GCA_006783055.1 Trinorchestia longiramus | reverse complement strand
TTTTTAACTTTAAAATACTAGTTTCAAATGACGTTAAATACGTATAAAAATTAACTCTAAAATATTACTAAATTTAATATTATTTAATACAAAAATATTCACGATATTTTAGCGGCCCTATATGCTCACCAACAGCATTAACAGGGTCAACAGAGTTTACAGAATTTAAATAATACAGCTTACCACATTTCTTAATGTTGAATTCAGTCCCATCTGAAGCAGACAACTTTGCAACATTTTGACTGAAATTAAATGATGCACCCTGATCAATAGCAGCCTGAACAGAGAAAATGTTCTGCTTAAAACTAGGAATACAAAGAACATTTTTAAGAAGTACATCGTGTTTCCTATTTTTGGCATCAGTCAGGGTAATCCTTGCATTACCTTTAGCATCAACAATGTTGTTCATCCTAGAACCATCCGCTAACTCAATAAAATGCTTACTAGGATCAAAATTTTTATCTAAAGATACAAACTTAGATTTATCACAAATAATGTGAGCAGTAGCTCCACAATCCACCAGTAAATTAGCACTGTCTACTACAGAAGCATTTTCTGAGTCTGTTGTTACTCTAAAACAAAAAGAGCCTTTCACATCTTTACTGTCTGTTGCCATTGCTTTCACAGTATCTTCCTTTCGGTAAAACTTAGTGTCATGAGATGCACTTTTACAAATAGAACACTACCGATTTTTCTTTGCACTGTAATTTTTACATTCAACTTTTTTATGACCTGACTTACCACATAAATAGCAAATAATTTTACTGTCGTTCAATTTCATTATTCTTTCCTCATTTTCACTGTGGCTTTGTCTGGTTTTCTTTGTTTCCTCTTCACTCTTGAGTGCTGATTTGAATTTCCGAAAGTCCATTTCTGCACTGTCACGTTGTGTGACGACGGTAGAGAACGCGTTGTAGGCTGCTGGCAATCCTCTGATAATCATGGCGATTATCAGTCCATCGCTGATCATTTCGCCGGCCCTTTTCAGGTAGGAAGCAGTGGTTTCTGCACGCAGCAAGTAGTCGGTTACAGTCTCGCCATTTTGCATCTTCAGAACGGCCAACTCGCAATACAGAGAAATAATTCTTGGTTTACTGCTACCGAGGTAATGATCACGCAGTATCTTCATGGATTTTCTTCGATCTCCATAGGCGTCCCGAATAATTAACGAGAGGCTTTTATCATCGAGCCTTTGCACGAGTTCGGAAAACACTTGCTTGTTCTTCTCAACATCCAGACTTGATTCTTCGCCCTCAAGGACGGAATTCAACGATTTCAAGTCTAGGTAGGCCCGGAATTTAACTTCCCACAATTCATACCTTTCATCATTGCCATCAAAAGTATGTAAAGTTTTATGTTGTTGGTTGGTGTAATTTATTGACCAACACTTTACAAAAGTCTTAACTAACTGCCCGTGTGACCTTACTCAAGGAAACAAAGGAACTCGTCAACAAGGAACTCAGCTTGTATTTCCATGAAATTGGCACGAGAAATAGCTTGGAACTTCTTTTGATCTTTGAGCCAGTCCAGAGCGTCCAGATGAAAGTTTGGCCAGTCCAGCTTCAGGTAAGAGTGGCCAGTCTGGAGCTACAGCAAGTGCACAGTCGGTGCACAATAAGTTCCAAAATGAGTTCACCGTGAGTTCACAGTGAAGTTCCAAAGTAAGTGGGTGGTAGACGGTCCCCCAAATTCAGAGAATTCTAACCTAACGTCACATGTTGAAGTTCAGTAAATGGCGTGGCTGGAGAGAGCTACGTCTCGTCACGAGCGGGAAGATGTTGCCAGACTATAGTTTTGATTGTGAAATACTTTCTGGCTAACGCTCTTAATATTAATATTATTATTATAATGTGCACTAAATATGCACGTTTTAATTGTAAAAAGTTCGTAAAAAATCACCCGAATTTTAGTCTTATTTTTATTACTAAAAATAAAGGTTATTTTAATATTTGTAATTTTATAAGCTTTAAAGGGGTAGCAGGTCATGCTACAAGTAAGGTTCCTGGGCCCATAACCTGTTAGACCAGTTAGGCCTCGTTCCATCTTGGATTATGGAGTACGGCAACGATTACAAGTATGAGATGTGGGGTGAAACAAAAAACAGTCCAAACTTGGAGCTTATATATTATACGTCCATCAGGCTTGGCTACAAGAAGAAGAAGAAAGAACTCAGTGAGTCCTCACAGGAAGTTCACACATAAACATAGAAAACGGGACGGAAGTAATTTAATGGGTGACTGCAGCAACTCATATATATGTATAAGTATATATACTGAAGTTGGATCTCAACAAAGTCTATGAAGACACGAATTCTGCTACCATGGTAACATAAATGTGACAGAAACAGTTATTTGGTCTATAAAAAATTTAAAACTATCACAAAATAGATAAATTTCCACACCTATTTATAAAACTTCTAATGATACATTCGTAGAGTTTTTCTTTGAAACCTATATGAGCACCTAATTTCGGTACTATTTGTAATTTACCGTGGTCGAGTGGTCTGCGGCCTGTGTTAGGTATCAGGTCTCTGCTTTGGGCAGAAAGACCGCGGGTTCGAAATCCGGCAATGAATACGAGCTGTTTCTCGTTTTGCGCCGTGAGCTCGCACTTATCGGTAAGCCCTCAACTCCCCGCCCATGGACACATCCCAGAATCGTCGCATGGAGCTCACCATCATCCTTGCTCTAAGAATGTTAACCTTAAGAATTTGAAAAACCAATTTACTAATGTCTATGTACTGTGTACTTGATTGGAAATAAAGTCGTTTGTTTGTTTTGTTTAAGATTAGCAGAAGAAGAAAATGTTAATGTTTTCATTATGTCTCTCATAAAAGCATCAGATGTTGATATTTAAATCGATTAACGAATGAAATCTCATGTTCGTATATATATACGGATCCGGAACTTACTCCCAGGGCGTATCAATATTGTACTCGCATGATTTTAACGCAATTATGAGAGGGGTGGTCCTCCGGTAGCTGCGCTGCATGGAATAGTCTCGGTAGCTCAAATAAACGTGACACAAGAAGAATCTTTTTCCTAGTAAGTTAATAAGTAGGAAATTTTTATTCTGCTAGTAAAAAGTGTTTCATATATTTCTTGTAAATGCAATGCTTTGTTTGTATTTTCAATTGCAGCTATGACGCTATGTTGAGTTGTAGTGTTTAGAATTGAAAATACATTCCCGAAAATACATTACTTTGGATTTAAGGTCTACTGTATGCTATGTCAGGAAGTGGATTTTATTTGTACAAGAGCAAAAATATTTAAATGCTGGATGTTACAGGCAAATTTATATATGTTTCTTGTAGTTGTTTGAATGGAAGAGTAGTAATGCTTTATATCAAAATATAGCATTTCTACATCAGAATTCAGAAAGCCTTCCTCTTAGATTAAGTTAAGCAAGAAAGTATATTTAGTGCACTGATAGCAAGGCTACAGCATCTATCCATGGAACTTCAAAATAAACTTGTAAAAGTTGATTAAAACTGTTACTACTACAAATACTATGAATATCTTTTTAATGTACTATAATTGCCATGGACCCAAGTAACAGGTCAGATCAGGGATGATATTATTTTGTGCTTTATTTTACAAAGTTGGTTGTAGCAGTCAAAGCTTATGAAATGTGTATGTAAGAAAAAGTAAGGTAAATAAAGGGTAATTTTAAAATTGATACATTAGTTCATGGTTTGGAGTGAGATTTTTATGCTTCAAATGTTGATGCAATTTTATAAGTTTTAGACAATGTTTTGACTATTTATACATGTTCATTTAGGTAATTATTATAGCCCTGGGTTTAACTATTGTATTTCATTTTGTCAACTTTATTCAAGTCTAGCAGTTGGAAGATTATAGTGAATAATATTGTCTACTGGAGATATGTATTAACCCTTCCCAGTTTGAGAGGCCATGGAGGTTACACAGATATTTCACTGAGACATGAGCTAGCTTAATAGGGTTAAGAAAGATGTGCTCTGTCTTAAATTTGTCAGTATTAAATCAGTATGGAGGCTTTTTATCTCAAGAGAATTTTTTCTCTGTATTTTAATTTAATTCAAATGATAATGATAAATTCAGCCAGCTGTGTAAACACTCATTTAATGTAGAAAATGAGGAAAATAGTTCTGTCATTAAAATTTTACTTGAATGTAATTACATTGTAGGTCTTCCCATGCAGTCTTGGTTTTGCAAGTGTCACTCTTAATAATAGTTCAGAAGTTTTGATTGTTAAATAAAATTAGTTTTGATTTGAAAAGATTGTTTTGAAATTAGTGTACAAGCAAAATGAAAGTAATCATTACATTTGCTTGCATACCCAACCTAAACTTTGACATCTGAACCCTAAACCTTGACATAATCTTCACTTTTGATCATAGTTTAAAATCAAAATTGGTTTCAATCCCTACAAATCCTAGCTTCAGTCCTATTCCTACTTTTGACCTATATTTCATAAAAAATTTAACCTATTTAACAGTTGAGTTTTGTCCTAAATTCCAAACTTGAAAGCTGTCTCGATCTAAATTTTTCTTTTCAGCACAGCAAGTGTATATTTCTGTCATTTTTACTTGAGTTTTTCTTTCTAACTTGTATGGAACTAGCCACTTTCTGTGGAAATTCCACAATTTAGATTTGAATAATTTGAAATTATTATAAAGATAAATGCATTAAAGATTAACAATGAATTTTTGTTTTTTAAATGAATACTTTTCATAAACATATGCAGAAACTCCATTCTGTATCTTATCTACTGATGACATGGCCTGGATAGTACCCATTGAAATTCTTTAATTGAAAAGTGACAAAATTACGGATCTTTAAAATATACATTTTTCACTTTTACATGTGACACTATTAGAATCTGAATATTTTTCATGAATATATACAGCACTTCAATTTTGCATCTTATTTACCAGTAACATAGCCATGTAAGAGAAGACAACTTAGAAAAGAAAAAGTTTAGTATTTTATAGTGATCAGGGCATTTAATATCCACAATACAATGCTCACACTACGTGCATATTTGTTCTGATTTCAGTTCAATAATTTTTCTTCAGTAATAGATAGGAAGTAATGGGGCAGACACACACAGATACAGAGAGAAGGAGATACATTGTCAATTATATATGTAAATGGTCTGAGTGCTCACTAAACCAAGCAGAGAATGCTTTAAATGATCATTTTGAACAAGAAGGGCATAAGGTAAATTTCTGTAAAATAAACATAAACCTTCAGGATGTATCCTTTCAGACTACAAACCAATGCCACATAAAATTTTATACATTATTGAACCTTTTGGTGTATAACTTAAATTTGCCTAAATTGCTGGAGTTAAGCTTTCTCTATGTAACAGATGTTCTACAGTACTGTAAATACACAAAATTGTACATATATAACAGTTTTCCTGCAATGACCTTTTGGGATCAATGGTGTATCACCAAAAAACAATAATTAAAAAGTATAAATTTTCATTTTTTCATAAATAAAAGTATACATCTTTTTCTCAAAGGATCTGCTAGCAGGCCACATCACAGGAAATATGCTAAATTTGCTTCAAGTAGGTGACCTAAATATAGTGATTGACTTTTGAGGTCAACAATTTTATTATCACCACTAAAGGAATTGTTTGAAAATGTCACAATTACACTTAAGATCTTCTTTAAATAATATGTCATTTATTTTACATCAAGTACACTCATATTTTAGGGATAAATGAATAATAAATAAAATTATACATAATTTATCCCACTGTATAATAATACCGCGTCTATTCTTCGTCTCCCTGAAAGATAATGAGAGATTTCATCTCAGGTTACTCCTGTTGCATGTAACCGGTGCTCAGAGTTTTGAAAAACTGCGAACTGTTGATGGTGTCACTTTTGAAACATTTCAAGAAGCTGCGAATGCAAGACATTTGTTTATAGATGATCATGAATGGAGAAGATGTTTAACTGAAGAAAGAGCTGCATAAATGCTTCATCACCTGCGACAGACATTCACATTTGTGTGTCTAATTATCCGCACGAAACTGCTGCACTCTTCGATGAATTCAAGGATGACATGATTGAAAACTTCCTCGCTGGTAACTTAAGAGAGCAGAGCATAAACCTCGCCCTAACTGACATAGAGAAGACGCTGAGAGTTCATGGCTTGAGATGCACAGATTTTGCCTTACCTACCAGCCTTGCAACTACAGAACAATGATCCAATTCCCGTCCCTGCGCCAGAGGTAGTACAAGAGATCATTCAATCTTCGAATTTCCATCAACGAAAGGCTTTCAACAAGGTGGTATCCACTGTCACCGACAATACAATTGTAGAGCTTTTTTTTCGTAGATAGTCCAACAGGTACAGGAAAAACAATGCACTGAGGTCAGAGAACATATCTGTTCAGTTCGCGACAGGCATTGCTGCAGACCTACTCAGGGGAGGTAGGACGGTCCACGCTTCAAACTGCCAGTTCCCATCGTTGAAACATCCACTTCAAGGATGCAGATACCTTCTGAGGATTCAAATCACTTGTATAATGCTAAGCTGATAATTATTGACGAAGCCTCCATGCTCTCACGCAATGCCTTACGCGTAACCGATGACCTCCTCAGAGAAATCATGGACAGTCCCTATCTCTTTGGTAGGGAGACTCTGCTTCTTGGCGGCGATTTCGCCAGACAGCTAACGTTATTAAGCGAGGATCAAATGTTACCATCGTTGAGGCATGTGTCAAATCTCCTTCTGGTGGCATGTCCAGGTTATCAAACTATTAAAACATGAGAATTGAAGGGCAAGATGACTTCAACCAATGACTTCTAACCATTGGTGAAGGTTGCACTGACCATATTGAAGGCTTCTTAGAGAATTCTGTAATGATTGCCAACGATTTGCTAACGGAAGGAAATATAATTACTGCAGTCTACGGTAATTCTCTGGAGCTGCAAACTGAACGGCAAGTAGAGGAGGCGAGACCTCAACTAGAATCATGTCAACTCTTAAGAACAAGGATTCCTGTCAGATAAATGATATTCTCAAAATGATGGAAAGAAATGAAAAGAAATACAAAAGTATTGAAAGCATTGATGAATTCTTCAATTATGTCATCCTTGAATTCATCGAAGAGTGCAGCAGGTTTGTGCGCATAATTAAAGACACAAATGAATGTGAATGTTTGTCGCAGCTGATGAAGCATTTACGCAGCTCTGGCTTCACTTAAACATCTATACTTGTGATCATCTATAAACAAATGTCTTGCATTCGCAGCTTCTTGAAATGTTTCAAAGGTGACACCATCAACAGTTCGCAGTTGTTCAAAACTCTGAGTACCGCTTACATGCAACAGGAGTAACCTGAGATGAAATCTCTCACTATCTTTCGGGGAGACGGAGTATAAATGGACGGGGTAGCTCCTTGCTCTGTGTTGGAATTCTTGGTGTTCACTTAGTGGTTGGTTTGTTCAACGCGTAGTGGAGTGGAATTTGGCTGTACAACAAATGTCTTGCATTTTCTATTTCTTGATTCAACTTGAATCTAACTGTCAAAGGAGTGTCTTTCGCTGCTGCAGCTCTAATGCCTCTTGTTTGTTGCCTCCTTTTAAATAAATACGATAAACCTTCGCGTTGTTAGTACGTTTCTTGAGAGATAGCTTTCCTCTTGAGCTTTGCATTCATGGCTCGAATATTGGCCGTATCACTGGTACTTTGTTGAGATCTTTGCCTTCTTTTCCTCTCCCTTGCTAGTCTGTGTTTTCTTCCATTGTTGTAATGAATTTTTGATTTAATTTGTATCCAAAAACATACCTACAATAGCATAGTTTAAAGTAAAAACTAGCAACCAATAAATAGAAAAAGACTATCAATGCTACCTTTTTGCAGTATTTAGACTTCCGAGCATATATCCCAGAAACTATATTTGCCATCGTAATTAAGAGATGAAATTTCATGGTATCTCATCTTCTTATTCAGTTGACGAATTTTCTCGTATCTAAATCCTTAAGAACGTGACAGAAAGACGGACCAAGCAAGAAAGCAAGCAAGCAACAAACTTTGTATTATTATATAGTGGGGTTTAGGATATTTTTCTTGATTCTTACTACATTTTAAATGTCTTTTTTTCAGATTCCTCCTTGTACACATCCTCCAGGATGTCGGCTGTGTACCTGAGAGCAAGACTCCGTGCATTTTCTGCAGCCCATCAGTTGCAGCATCACCTGCTGGCTCCTGCAGCCGTACTAACACTAGCAGTTGACACCATCTGCTCAGGTGTTGGTTCTCTTGTTATCTCAAGACCTGTCCTGCAGTCATCTTCAATATCAACCAGCTCCACGAGTTACTTGAAAGAAATAGTAAAAAGAGTTGAAGGTAACACAACAATTGTTGAGGGAAAGTATGTCGAGTCTCCCCACAGGGATAAGCTAGTGTTTAACCCACATGCAGAAGAGAAAGTATGCCCTTTGTGTGCCCTTAACTTGAACTTGAAGCACACAGATGTTCTCGTTTTGAGCCAGTTTGTGAGGTCAGACGGGCGCCTCTTACCTCGCCGTGTAACAGGTCTGTGTTGCTCACAGCAGTACAAGCTCACAAGGCTTGTGACAATGGCAAAGAAGGCAGGCCTCATGCCTAATCTTGCTCCTGCCAATAGCCACAAGGATCCTGCCAAGCGACGGGGCTCTAAAAAGCTTAACAGATTCTTTGATGAAGCAACCATAGGTGATACAAGGCTTGTTAATGTCGGAATATACCGTGAAATAAAATACACAAAGTAAGTCAATGTGTCTCTAGAGTCATTGTTCTGAGAAGGACAGTTCATGATTCATGACTCCTCCAAAAACTTATTAGATATGCAGTTACTGTAGAGTGTTATTCAGTATGAGCATTAACTTGAGTTCTGTGTACCTATGTTTATTCTAATTCTTTACATTAAGTATTGCCATTTTTGAAGAATGTTGAAATGTTCTAAGCAATCAAATCCTTTACTAGTACCGGATTTTATGCTTTCTATGCAACTTTAACAGCTATTGTGTTATGAGGATTTTATATTCTTATGATTATTTGTGCTGTCAACGCTTACAGTTCAATATCAAAATTTTATGATCGTATTCCGCTTCAATGTGTGGGTAGTCAGTTGGTATGCTGTCAACTTAGTAAGCTCAATTTCACGCAAATATTTGAAACCCTCCATCAACGCGCACAGGTGTAGAGGTTTGACTCTTCTGTTGTATTACAATATTAAGAACTTAGGAGCGAGGGAGTAAAAACGGTCTTTTGTACAACTCCTCTGCTAAATTTCTGATAACCTGACCTGTGGCTGAAATGGAATCTTACGTGGTGCACATAATAAAAAATCAAGTAATTAAATTTTTTTCATTCATAGTTTTCTTAAGTGGTAAATAAAACAAACGGAGCTAAATTGTCTGTGAAAATCTTCAAATGATGATTGTTCAAAAGATTGGCTCATGCTGCCATAGATAAATGTTTTCTAGAGTGACCACTAATTTAAGGCCTTAAATAAACCATGTATATGTAAACTGTTTCAAGATTTTCCAATTCGTACTGGACGGAATGTGAAAGCTGATTTTTGTATAAATATTTATTTCAAGATGCATAGTATTTTACTTAGTACCCACTTAAATTTTGAAAATAATTACCTCTATTTGTATGAAATTTTTTATGTCAATGAAGATAATCTTCTGACATTCATACTGATTGCCTTCTGACATTCATTGGTTGTCGAGGTGAGAAAATATTCTATTCTCTTAGTTTAGAATTAGAAAGGAAGTCGTCAAATTTTGTGCCAAGATGACTTTAAAAGTGGTATCCATTTATTAACATAGAACTATATTTATTGTTGCGAAATTACTGTAAATATTGAAACCATTATAATGTAATTTTATATGTACATGATATTGAATCCATAGGTCCTTAAATGTATGAAATTTAATATGTATTTTTGAAGAACGCATAATAAGCCAGAAAATGTTGAAGTACCGTTTAGCCCCAGGGAGCTGCTGGAGAGACACAGCGGTCAAGGGACACTGCACAGTCCCTGGGCACCCCAGTGCGTCTTGTTCCTGTGCTATCCTTCTGTTCTCTTACTTGCATCTTAGATGCTTCTTTAAGATTGTAGGTGCCTTAGTTAAGTGAGATGCCTTTGAAAGGGAGCTTGTTAATAAATTAACAAGATATTGTTTACATCAGCAAGAAATTGAGATAATTAAATCCCATTAATGAAATATTGTATTTATGATTGGCAAAATTATTTGATGTTATCAATAAGCATTATCAAGTGTAATAAGTGCACGCATTTGAAGCAAGTGGGATGATGCTACATTACATCCAAAAATTTAGCGGGCATAATGGTTGATGTATACTTTGGTATAGTGGTGTCATGTTCAGGATTTAAATATTACCATTGAATGTCCTTTCTTTATTGCAATGCTAGTGTTTTCATCATAAAGTTTTATCAAAAGTACATTAGAATTAATAAAAGGTATAAATTTTGTCATTATTTAGTCCTGAATGTTCTTCCTTGACGAGTGAGAAAATTATTTTAATTTAAGAACTAAGCACACTGAAGAACTTCAGAAAATCACAATTAGTCTAGATTAGTCCTACTTTATCAGTATTTTAATATGGAGAAACGTACTTTACTTACCTTGATAGAGTGAAAATTATCTTGGCAATCGATCTTGTAGTAACTACCAATACAACAGTAGCTATGAACTATATGAGAGATCAAGACAAAAGACTTCCATGTCTGGTTGAAGTTACAGTCATTTCAGTTTGTGATCTCGATTATGCAAGCGTAAAGAAGAGAAGACAAATGCCATAAAGCACATTGTTAGTTCATAAAAACTGCAAGGCTTCATTGCGAGCTCGGTGACAGCCCTGCTGTGCTTGTAGTATGGACCAAGTTGACGGGATCATCATCAGCTCCCTCTCTGCCATTGGCTGGTAAGTGGCTGTTTTTGACAAGTCTTCATTATTACTATAAGTTTGCACTCTCATTAAGTTGACATTATTGGGAAATGTGTAGTAATGGCTGGAGTCTGCATTACTGCAGGACTATGCATAATTGGCTGGAGCCTATTATTTACAGGAGCACGTGAGCAGAGTTTCAGGAACTAGTCTGTATTGTTTATTCATTTATTATCAAAAACTTGCGTGTATGCCCGTTAAAAATAATGGGTTTTAATATCATGCATTTGAAGGAAGAACTTGAAGCTACAGATTCTTGGACCTAATCAGAAACTACGGATTTAACTTCACCCGTTGAGAATCTATATACCTGAAAGTTTATGGATTTAATTACCAGTATTTATGGGAGATTTCCTTTGTAGTAATATATGAAAAATTGCGCAGAAAAATGTATATAAATTTATTTATTGAAGGTGACACCTGGCGTTTTATTATATAGTGTTGATATTATATAATGATGCTTTCTTTATTATTATTAAGTCTGCATTACATTAATCCACTTGTAGTTTCATTATGTAGCTGTATCTAGCTTTTGCTTAGCAATTCTGATTGTATTTTCTATTTCCCATTCAGTTTATTAGAAAGGTGTGTGTAGACTCAGATCTGAGTTCATCTCCTGCTGTTGGATTTGATAGGATTCAAATCTGAAATTGTAATTTCCACAATCTGCGTGTTGAACATGTCGAATGAAAGCAATGTTGTTAAAAACCATAAAATGTATTGCATGAATTGAATAAATGTGCTAGTATTAAGCACAAGAAAATACAAGTCACCTGTCTTACCTTCAAGTTATTTGACTCCTGGATAGGCTTCCTATATTCTTTCACATTGCCAAATCTTAGTGAACTGAACTCGGGTGCCAGCACAATCTTTAATGTGTAAGGGGCATGTATTTCCACAATTGTGATCTGGAAACCTAGCACACATCTAGTTCATGTCATGCACTAATATCAACTGTTTTGGAATGTTGAATGAAACCTGTGAGAAAGTTTTGAGTAAATATGTATGTAAGAGTCAGTTTACATCGTCAGATTTATCTTGCTAGAAACATGTCGATCTGTAAGAGTAGTTATTTCATAAGCTGTGTAACTGACAGTTAAGTCATAAGGTGTGTGTGTGCAACTGACAATAAGTCATTAGGTGTGTGCGAAACTGGCAGTTGTTTAGTAGCATTCAGTGTTTAGGACTTTATTTCGGTAGCACAAGAGCGTAATTGAGCAAAACTTGTATAATAAATATTGATACATAAGTATTTAGTGAAATTTTTAAATGGTAGAAGTTTGAATTGGTTTCTAATGTCTTGTGTATTCTCAATGCAAATTAGCTAGATAGATAATTTATAACTGGTGCAATTTGATGAGTTTGTCTTCTGATTTATACCCTTTTATTAGTAAGTCATAACCTAGTGTATTTGTTTTAATTACTGTGAAAGAAATTTATGAATTGTTTGCATTTTTGTGTTTCAACTAGCAGTATATATACATAATTTGATATTTGCTTCTGTAGCCTACAATGCTCTCCCTAACTGTTGCCACTCTTCCCAAGCTTTAAAAATAACACTAGTGTGACACATTAGGAACATTATTTCATATTGTGAAAAACAGTCACAAAATTATTTCTCTCTATTGATCATCTAACAATGGTGAGCATTCATGCTAAAATTATTTATCGAGCATTTTCATTGACGACGTTTCTGCGATATGTTAATTTCACCTCGGTTGATTGCCTGCTGCGTTGTGTGTGCATCTCAGTGAGGTGGAGGATGAGGTTCAGTCGCTGTCACAGTTTGGGATGCAGGAGGTTGTGGAGGGAGTGGTCAGGTGTCTGAAGACCATCAATGCTGAGCAGCATGAGTCACTCTCACACAGACTCCCTCACAACATCGCCCAGAGGTTCAGGGCTGCTGCTGCCATTGCTGATGCTGTCAAGGTCTGTTCTATAGTTGAATCGAATATTATTGTCTATTTGTAGATGAAATTCCATGGCTTAGATTTCTCTTCTTTCACATCTTTTGTCTACTAAGAGTAAATGAGACAGGCTAACAAAGCTGCTAGAAGAGAGGAGTCTAGTCCTTACCAATGGAGAAGCTTATTAGTTTTCTTGCTTCTGAGATACAGCTGTTTATTTTATACAAGGGTTATTAGCTTGGTATGTCGTATAACCTTGCCATTTATGAAGATTTATTTTACCCTAGCAATATCAATGCCCATATGAGTGAACGCTGTCATCTGTGCACATTTTCGTGACTTGTAGAACGGCCAGGAGTTCTTAGCTGTAACTAGTAGAAGGACTACGAGTTCTGAACTTCGACTAGTAAAACGGCTAGGAGTTCCAAACCTAGACCATTAGAACGGCGAGGAGTTCTTTGCTATTCATTTGAATCGTGTTAAAGTTTAGAATCTTAGTTACATGATTTCTTTCAAAAGCCTGTACTGAAAAAGTGGGTTAGCTTCAATTCAGTGGGCTGAGTGAGCTAAAACAATTTGAATTATGTCATTCATAGGTCGTTGAAGGTGCTATGTTTCTATTCAAGGTGAACTCAGTTTACTGAAGCTGCTTGGTTAATTTTATACTACTTTTGGGTACATTTTCCCTCACTACATGGCAGATGTCAAGAAATTATCTCATTCGGCTTGAAGGTTATTTATACTGAACTTTAGGTTTTGTTTGCACGATTCTTGTTGAAATGATACGATCGATTCACTGTTATTCAGCTTATACACGCATTGTGTTATTATGCAAAGGTATGAGTGGTTACCCTTGTGATGTAAGGAAGATTGATGATTGAGAGTACGATTGTTTCACCTGCTATCCTTCTTTACTCCTGGTGTCTGTGTGTGATTGGGGCGCTTGTGCGTGATTAACCCGTTCGTGATTTTCCACGTCAATTGACGTGAATTTTTTTAACTACCACTAGTTTTTCACGTCAATTTCACGTTGAAATAAAGACCCCACGGCAGACATTTAAACCGGGTAAGTGGATATTAAATGTTTCTTTGTTTCGTATGTGTGTTTTGGTTGTTAGGGGGAAAACATTTTTTCTGATTTTTGTAACCACAGGAGATATACTGTGCGTATATTAATGTGACCACGAACGGGTTAAGATGCCGGTGCGGGATTGATGCCTTACCTCAAGACTGCATGAGCGTTGGGTAACTACCTTAAAGTATACTAATCGGCTCGTTCGTTACCACATTTTATTTTAAAATACCAGGTGGTCCTAGTAGGATTGAGAGCCCTTCTAATTCTCGTAATATGGCCAGGCGCTGGGCTACACTGCAGACCTGGGTTATCAGTCTCTGCTGTACCCCAACGATGTGGACATCAGGC